>JABJVR010001811.1:0-18484 GCA_025773905.1 Chitala chitala
CTCCTGTCTCTCTGTCAGTGCCACTGTCTCCAGCCCATACAACATAGCTGGTCTCACTACTGTCCTGTAAACCTTCCCTTTCACTCTGGCAGCTACCCTTCTATCGCAGATCACTCCTGACACTCTTCTCCACCCACTCCACCCTGCCTGTACTCTCTTCTTCACTTCTCCACTACACTCCCCATTACTCTGAACGATTGACCCTAAGTATTTAAACTCATTCACCCTCACTACCTCTGTCCCTTGCCACTGCTCCATCCCACCACCCTCTCTCTCATTTACACACATGTACTCTGTACCCAAGGACTCAAGCATGGGTAAACCATTGAAAATGACCACCCGATTTTGGGCCCCATCCCACCTGCAGGAGGAAGCAAGCTCATTGGGGGCATTAACAAATCCATCCAATCACAAGGCCAGAGTGGCAAGGGAAGCCAGAGCAGCAAGGGAAGCCAGAGCAGCAAGGGAAGCCAGGCTGATTTTGCTCCATTAAAGTGGGAGTATGAGAACGTGGTCACCTTAGTAATGACACACACTCATCATGCCTCTCAATACTCCAATTAAAAATGGACCTCACGTTTAAAGCAGAGGTTGACTATATGTTAATACCTTACTGCCTGAATGCAACTACGCCTTTTAGAAATGTCTTCCCTTCCAAGAACAAAAATGAATGACATTACGGAGGATCTACTTCAAGCACACAGCTAGATAATGACTTGTAACTTGACAGGATAAAAACTTGCCTTGGAGAGTCTCCTTCCACTTGTTTGGAGACCTTCGTAATGACTGTGCTGGAGACATAATGATTTAGACTGCATAGAGATGAAGGTTCTCACCTCCACATGTACGATGATGAAAGCGAACTTCGCTTCAACTGCAGTGTGGCAGTAAACCTGAAGACACCCGCCATTCTGTGGTTTGACACCGTTATTACAAAATAACAGATGACGTTCCATTTTCTTTCTAGACTGCAAATTTCTTCTAAACAATAACAATTCTGGTTGGCAGTTTTAATTTAAAAATGTGAAGTTTACGCAATTATAACAAATATGCTTGATTTTTTATATGTATGTACACTTTGTTTTAAGTTGATGACAATGACTTAAAGAGCCCTGAACACCCCCACCACCCCTGCCCACAGCATTTTTGGCTAATGAAGTACAAAAAAATAATAATACTAAAATAAAATCAAACAAAGAACAGCAGCTGAAACAATTATTCACAGGACAGTCCAGTCCTTCCTAATTAGTGATCTCAGTGTGTGATGAAACACAAATCTGCCGCTTGGCCCAGGCACCACTTCTTCCCATTACTTACATCGCGTTTCTGCATGCCTCATTAGCATTACCCGAGAAGAGCGATGCTCCTGGGGGAGGGGGGCATCTGACACCAGCCCCAGATATGACAGAACCTCACCCCACCTGACCTCTCACCCCACAGTGTCGTATTATTCACAAACACACACACACACACACACACACACACACACACACACACACTCCAACAAGGCCCCATCTTGAAAGCTGAGGATTATGGTAACACTCTCCAGCTTGGCAGAAGTCACTCACCAATACAAAGGTCGTTAGCCACAATCGGCAGCACCCCGGCTGCTGTTAATTAATAACAAACACATTTCATAAAGCCGTAAACATGAGCAGTGAATTCTAATCGTTAATGTTCAGATCCATTTGAGCAGTGCCAACCCACATAAAAGAACCTTCTACGAGCGTGTTCTGTCTTACCGACACCATCACGGCCAATTCAGGATGTCTTATAAATATATATATATATATATATATATATATATATAATTTAATAGCTTTCTTATTCTGTATTTTCACAATTTTTACAGTCATGACGTTTGCAAAACAGAATTACTTTGGCTAAATAAAGAAGACGAAACCTGGACTTCTGTATTATTAGGTGTATTAATTATATGAACAGTACAAAATGTAGCTCGTGTTTCATTTTGTTTATGTCACGAAATAAATCAACTCAATTAGCATGTTGTGAAGCAACGTAACAAACTGAAATGCCTTTTTGAAGACAATGTTTAAAAAATATTAAAAACTTGTACTTGTTTAGCAAATGAAAATTGCCAAGGACAGGTTTGAAGGTCGTTGAACACGTTGCATGGAACAGTGTGTAAGTTGATGACGAGCATCGCATGACCATCGGTACTGCTTCTAAACCTCCAGGACCTACATGTAAAAGTCAGGCAGAGGTCATCGTACAGGGCTCGCCGTTTCCTGTTTTCTGTTTCACAAGTGTAATATTAACTAACTCTAGATACTTTAGTAAAATGGTTATAAAACTAAACTTAAACCCTATACCTACCCTCTGTACTGTGTTCAGTGTTTTTCCCTCCCTCCCTCTCCTCACCCTGGCTATAACAGGGTGGCCTGGCAGATGACCTCAGTAGTGACTAGTATCAGATTAACACGTCTCCTCCCTCCTGATTACAACAGCAGCGACACCCGTCTGACAGTAACCAGAAAACATAAACACTTTTCCTCTACACCCAGTTGCTTAAAGATAGAGAAAATTAACCTGTGAACAAATATTAAGAAATGTTAAAATCATTCAGTCTCTCCGACGGTGGGTCTGTCCTCACCTCTGTGACGGAATAATGACATGGAAATATAGGCACATGCCGAGGCTCTGCGTTAAACACAGGTTCTCTCTGATGGCTCACATCTGTAGTGGAAGTGAGCTGTAAAAAGCCAATTCCTTTAAACATGCCTGCATCGAGGTGCATTGTTAGTGTTACTTGTTTGTTTTACAAGCTGGTGGCTCTGTAGGCCCTGGGCTTAGCGGATGGATGCTTGCATCCAGAAATAAAGGCAGACAGAAGAGTGTCTGTGTTTTCGAACAGTCAAGGTGAACGTTCAAGGTCACTGGTGAAATAGAAACAGGGGAGGAGGCAGAGTAAGCAGGCAGGGAGAGGAAGGAGAGGGGAAGGGAGGAAACAGCTGGAGATGTGAAACAAGATGGAGGAGAAGGACGCAAAGATGGAGCCACACAGGGAAAGGGGTGGAAGAATGGAGGGATGAAGATGGAGAAGAAGGAAGCGGTGAGGGAGAGAAATGGCGAGATGGAGGGATGGAGATGGAGGAGAGAGAAACAATGACAAAGCCAGAGAGGGAGAGAAGTGGGAGGATGGAGGGATGGAGATGGAGGAGGAAAGTAATATAGGAGCTTAGGGAAAATGAGGTGGGGGAGGACAGACAGGGAGGTGAAGAAATGCACAGATGAGTTCATACAGTAACATCCCTGAACATCGTGTTTTCTATAATCTTCTCTTTTTTCCCCAAAATTATCTTTTTTGTTTATTTGTTTCAAAAGAGGAAATATGTCAGATTGTGTTAATCGCGTTATACCTGTAAGGAGTTTAAAGAGAACGAACACTAGTGTGGTTATGATACATAAAGATGAGGGAGTGCTAAATGTGCCGTACATTTATTAAAACGAGTAAGCGAAACACGGCACCAGCTTGTCAAGCATTGCGTTGTTTCAGAAATTTCCCCGTACGGACACACACTGAGCCGTGAAGCGACTGCAAACCTATTATGTGCTTCTCCATCAGTTTCGCTTTTTCCCCAGCAAACACAAAGCATCCTGGGACAGCCATCAATTTCCAGCATCGCGTATGTCGGCTTTCCAAACTGCTACTGTATTCATGGGCTGTGCGGACGAGCCCACCGAGGTACGCGTGCGTGTGTGTGTGTGTGTGTGTGTGTGTGTGTGTGTGTGTGTGCGCGTGTGTGTGTGAGAGTGTCTACAAGCATACACACTAAAGAAAAATAGGATTCTCTCTCCAGTAAAACAGAACAAACATAATCAGCAACAGTAGCACATATGCTAAATAAGGAAACAGCAGCTGATATTGCTGATGTGCACCCTGCATACCTTGGGACCACTGTCTGCCCTTGGGACCACTGTTTGCCCTTGAGACCACTGTCTGCCCTTGGGACCACTGACTCACCTGTCTGCACAAAGCAGCACATGTTCTGGAACACGCCTCTCACCTCAAACAACCTGTCTGTGCCCAAACACTCAGCTGTGCTGCCCCTCCTCTTCACACAGGGAAGAACACCTGGGGCCAGATTCAGGGGGCAGAGAGAGAGAGAAACTGGAGTGGAGGAACCAATTGGCACCCAGCCCTACCCCCTATCACAATCCAATCTCTGGCCTCTCACTAATTGGTCCTGAGTGATCCATCTCAGGAGAAGGACAGACACAGACACAGAGCAACGTACACAGGAAGTGTAGGAAAACAGTGTTGACATCACCATAAGCTGTTTCCACACACGCACACACAAGCAGGCATGCACACAGACACCCGCCTCTGATCGGGGTCAGAGCTTGAAACAACCATGCCTGGGTTTGTCTGCAGTTAAGCTGGCATGAAAAAATAGCACTCCACACCTGTCTGGTGCCATACTTCAGCGACCCAGTTGTCCAGAGCCCAGCGATAAGAGCAGAACCACGGATGGGCAGTTCCTGAAGCAAACACAAAAGACCTTGTGGCACAAACGCACTGATGCAGCTACAGAGATGAGCAGCCGTCAGTTGAAAGCTGGCTTTCTAATTTCAATCAATACTTCAGGTGAATTCAACAAGCATCAGAGACACTCACTCACCCTTCAGTCACATACACACTCACTCACCCTTCAGTCACACACACACTCACTCATCCTTCAGTCACACACACACTCACTCACTCATCCTTCAGTCACACACACACTCACTCACTCATCCTTCAGTCACACACACACTCACTCACCTTTCAGTCAAGATCCCTCATACTGAAAATCACACAAACAAAATTGACTAAAACATAAAATTTCCAAAGCCTTATGTTTTTTAAAGCTAAGCTGTAAAGATAGTCTTTGTGGGATCGCACACTCAGAGAGCTATAAAACTTGCAAAAAGGGAACACACACACACACGCTCAACCATAATGATAAACAAGGCACACAGGCCTGTGAAACAGTCAGCTCATTTGGTACAACTGCTAAGTGTTATGGCGTACTGATTCCTCCGACGGCTTCCTTTGTTAGGATTTCAACATGAATTGTGGACTCACTTCTCTTCTCTGACACAATTATGGGAAACAGAGCCCATACAGAGCCGCTGTTATCATTCTTGTAATGCAAGTCAAGCCCTTTTCTCCACTCCCTTTCTGTGCCTCTAAAATACTGCCAGGCTTTAATAAACACTGAAGCATCGGTGCATACAGATGATTCCCGGACAGTTAGAAAAGGCCTTAATAAGCCTTTCTTCCTGCTGTTCTGCCCATGCCGAAGCATGCAGTCCCCTCACCATGGCAACGAGGGGCATTCTGATCTCTGACAGAAACAAGCTCTGTCTGAGCGCCCTGTGTTCTCCACAGAGTACACACACAACTGGGACAGGTGGTTATGAGGAAAATAACAAAAAGGAGTGTGGGAAAAACTGGTTTTTAGAGCGTAGACGTATGGTGTGGAATAAAAGCCCCTGAGTTTGTTGCTCAAGGCCTGCACTAAGCAGCAGCGAGCACTCCACTCTGTGGAGAAGCATAAAGCACAGGAGCTACAGGACCAGGTGCTGCATCACAGTTATCCTAACTGGATAAGTGCTAAGTGAAAATGAATAGGCACACATAAAAAATGAGTTCTTTAAACGTTTCCTGAGAAGGTGAATACATTGTAGCATTATCATCAGTATCTCTACACTATAAAACTACACTTAAAAAGCACTTCTGTTACACTGAGGTTAATGCTGACAATCTGTCACCTGCCACCTTGCGGCCCCGGTGCAGCTATCCAAAAACTATTTAAATAACGCCACAGAGAAGGAGCAGAGCTGCACACTTGGAGAACATCTGAAGTACATATCTTCACCTCTATGCAGTACTGAGGCATGAGGACTACCCATCACACACAAACAGAACAAAATCTCAACACACAGCCTGTTAGGAGCCCACAGTACTGACCACTAGCAGGAATTACCACGGTTAAACACTACATAGGACTGCAAATATTTCCTCTGAACACCAACACACAAACACATAAAAAACCTTTTGAGACCTACATAAAATACTTATGTAAGACAATTTTAACTCCTATGAAAAGCAAACATTACATAAGCCTGCAAATTAGTTTAGTTTTAATTGTTTGCAATTCAGACAATCCATTTGCTTATAAAGAAATTTGTCCCACACACTAAAAAATTAACAGCAAAAAGATGCTATTTATAAATGCATTTTAACATCACAGTTTACTTGAGAAAATCTGAGCAGAGGCCCTTTTCCTTTTATATCTCCTGTCCATCCCACATTACACCGCATAGTTGAGCGCAAGCAGTTAATGGGACTGGAGCAACTCCTCCCACTTCCTGTCCAATCAGCCAATCAGAAAACAGCATGCCAACTCAGTGAAGGTCTTGTCAAGTCCCACCTGCCTATGATTAGAGAGGTTTAAGAGATTGCTGACAGACTAACAGAAAAACTGCCCCAGTTATGGACGTGAGGGCCTACACTTCCATCGCTCTCCTCTCTGTTCTGCCTGCATTATGCACATTCGCACATCCAGCGATCGCTGAAGCTCCTCGCCCTAGGCTCTGGTGATTCTGGTCACAGAGTGACCTCGCTGGAGGTCACCGGGGCTGCCCAGGCATTGATGGCTACAAGAAATTTGCAGCCAGGCAAAGCCATACTGCTATTACTGCGGCGGGAGACGGGGACGTCATGCGAGCCTGATGTCTGGCAGAGAACATGATGAGTCCCGCCGGGACGCGCCTGATTCACGCCAGCCATGCCATGAAGCCGGATGCAGAAGGGCGGCGGGTGCCAGGCAGTCAGCTCATCTCCTACAGAAGAACTACGTGGAGAATTGTGCCACACGAGCCATCCACTGGAGGACGTGCAGCGCCATGCAGCTCGTCTCGTCTCCTGAGCGTGTGGAGAGGCAGACGTGGCGGGGGGTGACAAATGACCTTTAAAAAATAGCAGCCAGCTAAGAGCCAATAAAAATGAGTCGCTGAATATCCAGTCCTTTCACACACAACGCACTGGGGTCTCCATGTTGGTGGTCAACGTTTTGGTATGACATTAAAAGTGTAAAGTGTGAATAGCCTTATTAAACACAATTTTCTCCAGCTAGTGGGATGTTATGCAAGATAAGTCGACTCCTGGGAGAAGACCATGCACCACAGCACATGAAGACCGTGCACCACAGCACATGAAGACCGTGCACCACAGCACATGAAGACCGTGCACCACAGCACATGAAGATGTAGGAAAGTACAAAGGTGTTGAGGTGCACTAGGTTGTGTGTACTCAAATGTCATTTGACCCTCCCACCCATATAAGATCTCAGGGTTTTATGAACTTCTGTGTAGCCAACAACTGCTGATCCATGTCAACATTTCTCATCCTTGATGCAACATTTCTAATCTGTCCTGGTACTGTCCTCTGCTTATCTGTCCTCTGCTGATTTATCTCTTAGATAAGGGTGACAGGTGCTTAAAAATGAGGAACAAACTACAGCTCTGTCACATAAACAAACATGCAGCATGGCTTTGATTGGACGATAGCATTTAAGCCGCATTCACGTTGGATACAACGAATGCACATGTAGATATTATTGCAACCCTGACATTACACGTGTGTGCTAAATTTTTGCGTCAGTTTCTCCTGTCCTTTCTCAGTCTGTGAGCGCTCACACTGAACAGGCCCGTTTGTCATCACTGTCTGCTGGGCCACACACTCAGCTTTAGGACTTCCTTAATTATTGTTCAAGAACTGTAATGAACTATAAGAACCAAAAGATTCTAACTTCACAAGTGCAAAGAACAGCCATTCAGTTTCTCCAAAGGAACGTGTCAATGTGTCGCTTTATCTTCAGTCATTACTCATGTTTATGAAGTCTGTTCTAGTGGCACATGGAAAACGTGGCCAGGTACACATCCCAGCTATGTAATTAGACATAACATGCTATTCTAAAGCTAGTCCTGCATAAATCTGCAAAAAAAAACTCTTGCAGGTTACAAGGTATACAGAGCTCTCCAAAGACAGGATGTGAGAATATCATGGGTCATCCTGAGGCCCTCAGACATACTGTGTGATGTTGTACCCTGCGGTTTTCTCACAGAATCACCACGTTTGTCCAGCGGTGAGACATGTCTTGTAATACAGAAGGATCTACAGTTACAGAGAGTTGGAACAGGAGGACACAGAGCAGAGAGCAGCTCGTCAGACCCAAAACCTCTTAGGCCCACATCTCTGTGAAAACACAAGCACAAGGAAATGATGAGTGAGCTGCCTGCTGAAACAGACACGTCAAGTTTACAAAATGAAGAAACAGGTGGACATTTATGATCAACAGGAAGAACCATGACTAAACTTCCACTTAGCAGGACCTGGGACAGCACCGGAGACAGCGCCCGGAGACTTCTACAACGACATACCTTCATTAATGCATGGCAGCATTAAATAAGAAGCTGTTTGCCACCCTCTGCAGGCCTACCACCAATTAGTCATGTGTCACAAGATGCAACAAAGATGATGACAAGACTTGTGGGGTGGAGCGGTTAGTCTCCACGTCCCCGGATTTCCCCCATTCTCATTTTCTAATCTTCACTAGATAACGAGGTTGTATCGCGGCACACAGCAGAGCATGCCAGCTGAGGAGATATGGCGGAGCTCAGGCATTCTATCACAGCTTGAGTTGGGGGGGGGGCAGGGTGGGAATGGGGGTTATGGGAGAGACCTCAGTGGGCCATCATTTGTACCCCACCATTAATTTGTTAAGGAACCCTGGAGGATGCAGCTGATCCCAACACCGATACACTCGTACACAGACCAGCTCTCACGCTGTCTTCTCCACAGTTGTGGGAGTATGGGGAGTTGAGCGGCCCGCAACAGATACGGGAAGCGTAACATTAGCCCAAACGACATATAAAGATAAGGATGCCCCCTCTTCACCGGTCCAAAGATAGGCAGTGGGCTGCCGTGAGCTGCCCTGCTGTTTCAGCAGAAGTCAATCCACAGCTCAGCAGCTCCAGTCTCTCCACACAAAGGAAGCCGCTCAATTCTTTAAGAACACATTGGTGTAAATCAAATAATCAGTGAAAAGGACTGATGCTGTGATTTTAAAATAAAGGTCTGGAATGGGGCAGGAGGGCAACGGAGACTAGATGGTCCTCAATCTGATTAAAGCAGCAGGGGGGCAGAGCTACTCCGCTAGGGGACAGCGTTAGTCATCACCTACTTAACACTTTCTCTGCACTGGCCTGAGATGCTGAAGCTGGCCCCAGGAACCAACGGTGTGACCAGTCCGAGGTACCAAATGACCAACTATGAGGATAGTTCCCAGTGTACGGAACAGAAAAACACCTCCCCACAGAATGTGTGCTTTAAATATCAGGACCAATATGAGCTAAGGCTGAGACAAGCCACTAAGTGACTAAGCAATATAAAGACTATGTCTGTCCTCAGGTCTTACTCCAGCGACATCACCTCAAAACTCAGCACTTAACACCAAATGAAAGCAATTACTGTGTCACTAAAATAAAAAAGAAGACAACATGCAGAAACTGCTGAATGATCCAGTCTCCTCAGTGATTGTTTATATCTTATTATAAACAATTTTCCAGTAGGGTTGGAAAAAAAAAATTTCTAAGAGCTCCTACATCCACAGTTTCTGCTTCAGCTTGTGTTCCCACTCCCATGTCTGACATTCACACAATTTGTACTATACTTTGGTTTAAGGTTAATGGAAAGAGCATCTTAACAAACACCAAAGAAAAGTCTCTTGAAGTCACTGTAGTGCTATGGCAACATGACAAGGTTGTGCCGTAAAGAATATCCACCTTCTGAATACTTTCTGTGTCTCCAGAGGAATTACTTGTAGACCCAGTGTAGGCAACCCTGTCAATAACCACCACCTGACCATGTACAATTTCAGAGAGCCATATTTATCAACCTACTGAACAAATGTATGTTTGCCAAACCTACACTTCATTCATAATGAAACACAAAAGCCAGCCTTGCTTTACGTTAGTCTGCGGCTTTGGAGAAGAATGACCCAAAGGGGGTAATAATAATGGAGTTGGAGGACCATAATGGAGTCTTCCCACCTCTACCATAGAAGCTGCCTCATCTAACTATTGAAGCAGCTAGCCCCTTCTCTCAAACAGACACTCCAATTGGCTGCTCCTCCCAGTTCCTTGTATTACATCAGAGCCACATTCCTCCAACAGACACTCTTATTGGCTGTTCCTCCCAAATGGCTATGTTACATCATAGCCACTTAATCAAGTGCACCGCTGTGGCGAATTGGCTGAAAACCATGAGCTCTTAGCCAAAGTGCTACACACATGGAGTGGCCCCATTCACTACAGGGCATCAGTCTCCAAATGGGCGGGGCCACTGGGGAGAGAGAGCCAGCTATAAGGCAGTCACATGACTGAAAACTGTACATCTGCTCAGGCTACACAACTGGAGCATTAGGTGAAAAGAACAACGTTACAGTTACAACAAAGCTATACAACAGCTGTGTGTACTTGTGCATTCCTCGAGTGTCGACCCTTGAGTTACATATTGAGGTTAAAATCTCTAGAGGAAACAAAGTTCCTCTCCATAATGATGTGGGAATAAGAAAGATTTGGGAGAGGTTCCAGCCATGAGCTATATCTCCACCAACCCATGGACAATTCTGTGACAGAAAGGCTGGCAGCCATGGACTGTACCCATACAGGAACTTGCAGCCCTCACCTTGACATCAGGTAATCATTACAGGGACAAATGCAGCATGACTCACACAGTAAAGATGTCGGAGGAGGAAAGTAAGATGGTCAGAAGTTGGAGAGATTGAAAAAAAGGGTGGAAAGCGAACAGGTCAGAACATGAAAAGGAAAAAAAACAGATTGCAGGAGAGAGGACAAGGGTGAAAAGTGTGATGGAGAAAAGGGATGGTGAATTAAAAAGTGGGTTGGTACGAGAGAGTAAAAAGAAAAACAAAGAAAAATAGAGGAAAAATGGACAGATGGACAGTGATAGAAAAAGTCAGGCAGAGAAAGGAGAGAAAAATGGAGGGAGAGACAGCGAAAGAGGGAGAGGCAGAGAGACAGCTGGACAGAAAGAGAGAGAGAGAGAGGCAGAGAGACAGCCGGACAGAAAGAGAGAGAGAGAGAGACAGGAGAGCATCAGACAGACAAAGAGGCAGAGAGACAGCCGGACAGAAAGAGAGAGAGAGAGAGGCAGAGAGACAGCCGGACAGAAATAGAGCGAGAGAGAGACAGGAGAGCATCAGACAGACAGAGAGGCAGAGAGACAGCCGGACAGAAAGAGAGAGAGAGAGAGAGACAGGAGAGCATCAGACAGGCAGACAGACAGCCGGACAGAGAGAGAGAGAGAGAGAGAGAGAGAAACAGGAGAGCATCAGACAGACAGAGAGGCAGAGCGCTGTAAGCCAGAGTTACTTGATGATCAAAGTGTGTGCCCTGCCGTAAGCGTGTGGCCTGCTGTAAGCGTGTGCCCTGCCGTAAGTGTGTGCCCTGCCGTAAGTGTGGCCCTGCCGTAAGTGTGTGCCCTGCCGTAAGTGTGTGCCCTGCTATAAGCGTGTGGCCCTGCTGTAAGCGTGTGCCCTGCTATAAGTGTGTAGCCTGCCGTAAGCATGTGCCCTGCTGCAAGCGTGTGCCCTGCTGCAAGCGTGTAGCCCGCCGTAAGCGTGTGCCCTGCTGCAAGTGTGCGGCCCGCTGTAAGCGTGCAGCCCACCGTAAGCGTGTGGCCTGCTGTAAGCGTGTGTCCTGCTGGAAGTGTGTAGCCCACCGTAAGTGTGCAGCCCACCGTAAGCGTGTGGCCTTCCTCTGGTGTCACGCCCCCCTGCTGTCCCAAAATATAGAGAGCTAAAGACATCCATATTGATGCTGGGCAGGATGAAGCCACTTCAGCAAACCTGTTTCCATCAGACTCTTTTAGAAGGGACATAAATACCAGTCTTCCCAGGGAAAACACTTCAACAAAAATAACTAAGTAGACAAGCATACTGATTTATTCCTACACAGCAGGACTTCTGTCAGCACCTCCCAGTCACCATCGCAGAGCCATGCATTCACACCCAAACACTGTGTATGCCATCACGACCGCCATGCCAGTCCTGTCACTTAAAAGCACGCTGAATTCACATCGCACGTGTCGTGAATCCCTAAAAAGCCGGACAGAAAAAAAAATGCCCTTAATATGTTTTTAAATGTCCATATCTAGGGCAACAATTAGAGAGCTTTTTTTTAGTTACAAAATGGAGGAAAGGTGTGGTTGATGAATAAGCATAATGATTTCTCAGCAATATCACCGCTGGAGGAAATTACTGTTCCCAAATTACAGTTCCAAATTAGCAGAGGAAGTAGTGGTGCGTGGTATGCGCAATATCCCCCCCCAATTTGCCATTATTCATGAGCTCCCAGCTGTGGCAGTAAAGCGGCTCCCTGTTGGACCTGCATCCGAGCCTTGCTAACAAGCTGACGGACTCATGTTCTGCCGTTCTGCTAGTGGACGTCCACCACTGCTGCCTGGAGAGGCACTTTGTTATGGAGAGCCAGAGGACCCAGGGTGGCTGGAAGGGGGAGAGAACTGAACTCTATTCGTTATGGGGTGGGGGGGTTAAATGGCTGCATGTACACCGGTGTTGCTCTCTTGCTTAGAACGTGTGATGCAGGAGATGCACACAAGGTAGATCTACTGACATTTGAACACAGAAGGCAGAACGTGAAGGAAGAGCTGAACAAACAGTGCCGCCTCTGCTGGGAGAAGTGTCACAGATAAACTTTATCACATCCCCAGGCTGTTCTGGCCAACGTCCCTGTGTTTGAATACATTAACAAACATCTGTAGACAAAAAAAGCAAGCACTCAGCACATTTAAGGCAGTGCTGTGGTCCGGGTTCACCTTCTGTAATTACCAAAAAGACGTAACTCCTGAGGGAATAAAGGGCAGAATTCCACAGGCTGCATCTCTCCACCCCCCCACCACTGAAAGTCTCTCAAAAGTAGCATCTCTGAATTTAATGGTTATGCCACCACCGAGGAAATTAGATAAAGACTACAAAAAAACACATTTGTTACAAAGCAGTAATGGGGAGTTACAAAACAGAGATAAACATATGAAGGTGCTGGTAACCTTGAGCTACAGAAATCCAAAGCCCACGGTATCGTTAAGGCAGAATGACACACCGCTTCCCTGTGCCCTAACTGGGCGTAAATGAATAGCCTGTTTCTCCATTCTCTCAACATTTTAATTCTTTAAACCGTAATGATGCAAAGCATGCGGCTGAAAAGCACTCACTGCACGGGATAATGAAGCGAGGGCTGCATGGCTTCAAAGGGGGGGGACAAGGGAGGTTCTGCTCTATCCAGCCTCATGACCATCCTTTGCCAGAACACATGGCTGCTAGCCAGGTAAAGCCAGACACGCGGGCACCTCGGAGGACTGCTGATGCCAAATGTGCCCACAACCACACAGATTTTTCCATTGCAGCCTGGACCGCCCATCCCGTCTGCACCCTTGTACCTCATCTCAAAGATGGAGAGAAATCATATTCTGAGACACAGTCCATAATGACTAAGCCCACACGTGGAACATCTCGGATGGTGTGTTTTCTTGAGCCGCATGTCGCCAGCCACACACAAACCCCTTATGGAGTAGAGCCCATGGAGTAGCATAAGGACCCAATTTTCTAGACAGATGCAAAATGGGATCCTGAGTTGTCCACGCATCAACATTCCTCTGACAGCCCCACTGGTGTGTGTATGTGTGTGATTGTGGGGTGGGGGGGGGCACATCTATAAGGCTGAGGGAGAAAAGTCATTTTGCCCAGGAAAGAAACAGAGAGTTCCTGTGTGACACTGGAGAACTCTACAGCTAAACCACCGTCAGAATTAGCTTGCTCCCAAAAGCTACGCAAACTCACAGCTACACCGGTGAAGCACTTCAAACAGCCTGTTAATGCAGTAAAGTCATTCCAGAACCATCCGGAACTGCGGTGCAGCAGCTGAGGTGCAGTTTTCCCTGTTATGAGTGTGAATACAGCCACTTTATCTCTGCTTGGTTTAATGAGAAAACGGCAGTCTGGTCCTGTTCCAGTATCAGCCTGTGCTGTTGGGGTTTGGTGCTAAAACAGGGTGAACATCAGACATACCATTAATGAGGGGTGATCTTGTCTCCTGTGGACGTGTTTGGGGGAGCCCTCTGAAGCAGATATACTCACTTGTTCTGGTAAATCGGGGGGGTTTACTTTCTTACTGTACAGAGGTGTGACATGGTGGATAAGTGAGAAAAGCCATACTGTTCAACATTAGCCATGGTCTGTAAGGAACTCTAGCACAAAGGGCCCAAATGGCTGTTCTGCCCGTCTGTACCACGCTCAGACCGGGTCCCGACAGCAGCTTGGGGCTTCTCCTAGGCTCTTCTACCCTGGTGGTGATGCTTTGCTCATGTCTCATCAGGAAGCCCCAGGAGCAGAGCAGATTCCTCAGTGCAGTAACTCTGCAAACACTCTGCTGCCAGTCTGGCTGACAGGAGAATAAACCGCGATAAAGCCAGCTTCCTTCTAAGTGCTCCGATTCAGAAAGACAAAAGTCTACCACCAAAACACGTACTACACACAACCATTTCTTTCATGATTTCACTGAAATGTAGCGTAGAGAGGAGTGAACATGGGGAAGACGAGGCGTTTTCAGGACCATACGGCACGCTGTGTTTTCCAGCATAGCCGCAGGCAGGTGGATCTTAGCAGAACCCGGCTGGGACCGACAGCCAGCAGAGGGTAATACAGCCAGCCTCACGGTGAGTGGGCAGCGAATTCCACTGGGCTGCACACGGGGGCCACCGCAGGGGTTAATAGCTTTGCAGAGGAGGGGGGCTATCTCATTCCCTCATCTCTTGAAGGAGAGGTAGGGGTCTGACATGTCCAGTAGGCAATGAGGGAAAAAAATAATAAATTACATACAGGGGAAGAAATTTATCGTACATATTAAATGTTAAACCTGACCAACACAGTCACGTGGGACATGACAGGTACGTGTTCAGAATGCAGATGTGGACACTCATGCCCCCACCCTCACAAAATCAGGTCTCATCACACACTCCCCCAAACTCTCTCACTGAGTACCCTCATCATTACAGGAGGAAGGAGGGACAGTGGAGCAGATCTCAAGGCTGGATCATCTGCAGTCACTGACATCCTGTCTGGAGTGGTACGCTGTTCATGTCAGGGTGGACCCACCTCCCAGCAAGGCAGCCTGGGATAGCGCAAAGCTCAGTGGTCGCAGCAGAGCCCTGGTGCATCGAAGCTTGAAATTTTACACCAGCCACCTCCACATGACTGACATGTGACCAAGGTGATTCAATAAATAATTTATATCCTAATAGCTATAAACACCCTGTCAACAAAAACTCAAATGACCTCTTGCTGTTTGGTGACAATGTTGCTTTCTGACCAGGTATAAACTGCGTTACGTGTGAAAGATGGTTTCTAAAAGGGCGGGTCATGCGGGGACAGAGGCTGTACTCACACAGCATGACATGGCAGATATGACATGGCCTGAGCGAACGGTGACTGACCCCCCCCACCTCACTGGCACCTACTTCAACATCGATTATTAGCAAACAACTGACGCAGACCTTCCTGCTTTAGCAGTCGATAACGCAATGCCTGAGAATACACCGACAAACACACACTTCACTCCCGATGTAAAAACGGAATGTACCAAGCAGGGAACTGGGGCTCAACTTCTTGGCCAAGACCCCTTCAGTACACATCAGTCCTCAAAATCCAAAAAGGAGCCGGAATTCCATTTTTCGACTTGACCTTATGTGAAACGACACCCCTCCCCCGAGCCCCATTGGGGTCCCAAATAAAATTGCTCTATTTTCTCTTCTTTCTATCCGACTGACACAGAAAATTAGGTTTGTCTGTGGGAAACTATGTAGCGTGTCGGCACACACAAAAAAAACATCCTTTCAAAACGTGGTTGGAACAGAGATGGTAGCTTCTATTTTGGTTTAGACTAACCGATCCTGCCAAAAGCAGCTCTGCTCCATGGTAGTACACATGATAATATACATGCACACTCTGTACCACACTGTAGTACACTCTAGTACACTCTGTAGTACACTCTGTAGTACACACATACACTTGGTAGTGCAGACAGAAGCCCACGTACACAGCACAAAAAAAACATCCTTTCAAAACGTGGTTGGAACAGAGACGGTAGCTTCTATTTTGGTTTAGACTAACCGATCCTGCCAAAAGCAGCTCTGCTCCATGGTAGTACACATGATAATATACATGCACACTCTGTACCACACTGTAGTACACTCTAGTACACTCTGTAGTACACTCTGTAGTACACACATACACTTGGTAGTGCAGACAGAAGCCCACGTACACAGTACATGGCAGTATACATGGTGGTACACATGTAAACATGGTAGTACACGGTAGAATGCATGTATACACAGGACCGAACAAAGCAGTATACATGTACACACAGCAGTGTAAATGGTAACACACGTGCGGTTTACTGAATTATATTCCTATTTTAACTCATCCTTATCTGTACCATCATTGAAAAGATACTGTAGTTTGTAATATAATATATTTATATTAACACCATACAGTGGAAATTCTGAAAGACACTTAACTTTTTGGACAACATAAGTTAATCTCATTGAATACAAGCAGCCAGATGTGCAACTGAAGGCACGCCCTTTGTGGCCAGACGCTCACTCCACTACTTGTTTGAAAAGACCCGTTAAAAGCGTGAGGGCACGCCTAGAGAATACGTGGGGCATGTGTTGGGCGACCCAGGGCTTCATCCACCAACCTCCTGGTAGGCAGAGCCTATCACAGTCCTGGAGCTCTAATTACAGTCTAGTTAATCCTGGATAGTTGGATGGGGCCACAAGTGGGGCATATTCTAGGAATAAATAACCAATTAAGCCCAGACAGCAGCAAAAAGCAGGTTCCTATCTTCCCAGTCAGGACACGTCACCGGCATATGAAAGACAGCATAAACAGATCTGGTTCTTCAGCTCCACCATCCCACTTACAAGAATCCAATTATGGAAGAAGCTGCAGTCCCCGCAGTCGCTAATGTAATCAGCATGGGGAGCAGATTGCTCTCTCCTCACCGTCCAGCTGAGCTCCCCACAGCCAGCACGGGGAGTAGACTGCTCTCTCCTCACCGTCCAGCTGAGCTCCCCACAGCCAGCACGAGGAGCAGACTGCTCTCTCCTCACCATCCAGCTGAGCTCCCCACAGCCAGCACGGGGAGCAGACTGCTCTCTCCTCACCATCCAGCTGAGCTCCCCACAACCAGCACGGGGAGCAGACTGCTCTCTCCTCACCATCCAGATGAGCTCCCCACAGCTAGCATGGGGAGCAGACTGCTCTCTCCTCACCGTCCAGCTGAGGTCCCCACAGACAGCTGCCAGCCAAATCCCTGCACTTGGAAACGCAGCACGTTCAACCAGGGTGCCGTGTCCCGTTCTTCATGTCTCCCCTTAGAACAGAGGTCTTCACTCCACCCTCTTGTGCAAAATTCTCACATCCATTTGATCTTAGGTGTCATGTTCAAATTTGGCAGAGTGCTGGTGGGTGAGGAACAGCCCATGTGGGAAGAGGACTGCTCACAACAGTGGCGCAGATGTGCTGAAGCCCTGATGATATGATCTTCTACACACATCTTTACAGCCTTAACCCACTTTGTTCCCAGCAAGGTCTATGTGTACAACTGTGTTCCACATGTAGAACTTGTAAAACTACAAATCTTTGCATGCAACAATGTTTAAGTAAACATATGAGTGGGTGGGGCTAGCCTGGCTGCACACGTGGAGGATGGCTTCAGACCAGGGGAAAGAGCAGCGGAAACACGGCGGAGTTAGGCCTACTGTGCAGCTGACCCATCCCCTGAGCCCTCCATCACGCAGCACCGTGACTTGTGTGCTCTCAGTCAGCAGCTCCCCGGGACCCATAAAACAAAAAAAAAACACACTTTTCTGATGCCTGCTTGTCAAAGCAGGAACCGAGCAGACAGATACTCAGCAAGACAGATGTGAGCCTGTTAGCAGAATCAGTCTGCCTTGTCTTGGCACTGAACGAACGCTCAGTGTGTGTGTGTGTGTGTGTGTGTGTGTGTGTGTGCGAGCGTGCGTGCGTGCGCAGCACAGAGGAACGGCCTACTCCCAAACATCACTCCCTTCCTTGTTCGGGGAACCTGTGCATTTCCTTTAACCAGAACAGCTTCACACTTTTTAAACTGATGAGTATACAGATTAACAGACTGTAGCAAATTAAGCATCAGTTAAAGTTCACGTCATAATTTCACTGCTGCTGACGTGAATGTCTTTTCCCTAAACGCAACCCTGCATAAACACACTTCACCTTAACACCCTGTCGCCCTGCATAAACACACTTCACCTTAACACCCTGTCGCCCTG
>JABJVR010001812.1:0-18482 GCA_025773905.1 Chitala chitala
CCCACACACACACACCCCCCATCCCCCAGTTCTCAAACTTTAATGATAAATCGTCATGTCTGCCCTGGTAGGAAGGAGACAGTGATGAAACGTGCCTCTGGAGACCGGTAGGCATTGCATGCGGAATTCGCAGATTCTCCTGTGAGCCATGAATCTCCTCTTATTACCTGAAAGATGAAATCTGTTTGGGTTACTTACTGCTTCGGAGCAGTTCTTGAAGCACACAGGGAGGTAACCTCTGATTATCTACATTGTTCCCTGTTTGGTACAGTCCAGTTTCTGGGTGTCTTGCTCATTTACCTGACCACTAGACAATAAGTCAACAACAACAACAACAATAATAATAATTTGTTTTTCAGAAACAGGCCCACTTCTTTCTTTTATGTTTGACTTTTTGGTTTGGCTTAAATGCAGAATGTCATCATCGCAAATGCATGTTAATTCAGGTCCACACATTCAGAACAAAAAATTTTAAAACAGCATTAATATCAACAATTAATACCATTATTGAATGTGTTTGCAGTCAATGAAAAGAACCGGAAGGGAAGGTGCCCTTTTCAGATCTTAAAAGCACCTGGTTGTCAGCAACATGGTCTTGTCTACCTGTCCCTGAGACAGGTTGAGGAATTTTCTCATTTCTGTTTTGACGGCTAAGGTGCACTCTGGAGCTGATTGACAGGTTCTGTAAAAGTGCCTCACTGCCGTTCATTTCCAGGGATTTACAGCCCTTAAAGCCACAAGAGCCCTTTTGATAAAGTACTGTAAGTTCTCTTGGGTATAGTTCCTGTGGGTTGCAGTTATTACAGCACAAAAGGCACATAGCAGATTCTGACTGTATTTTTTGACTAATACGTAACGTGCACTTCACCTTTCACAGTCGAGATGTGTTCCACAGGAAGTGCACAAAGTGAGCAATTAGAACCTAAAGCGATGCGAAATTTTTGTATTTCCCTACACTTACTTGACGAAAAAGCAGATCAAACAGTAGGTAATTTGTACGTTTAGAGTGGCTGTTAATTTAACCTTGTTTTTGCCCTTCAGGGACGTTTAGAGTAATTTTTTAAAATCAATTGTAAAGCTTTCACACGACAAACCGCAAGTTTCAACGTCTATTTGCCCAAATATGCTCCCGTTCTTTGATGTAATTCGTGGAGAGCAGCTCGCCTTGTTTCAAGTACTATTTCAAGCGCATTTCAAAGACGTGCATAATAGCCTTTTGTCCCAGTTCAATTGGAACTGTCAGATGCTGAAAATTCTCAATCTAGGACCACAGTCAGTGCGAGCATGCGAGGAGCAAGTTCATAAAATACACACGTATAATCTGGAGCGGTTTCTTTCTGGTAACAATTTAACTGTGAAATAAATGTTTATTCGGGGAACTTGCGCAGCTTGCAGTCACACTGGCTTCCCATTTACATTTTTTAAATAAAACGATGTGCAGTTTAACAGGCTCAAGGACCTAATAACAATGCATGTCTGTATTCACAGGCGACGTACCGAGCTTGAGAAAAACTAATTTTCACCCCAACACTTCTTTGTAAACACAGAAAAGCGCACTGGATTTTATGATGTGATCCCGCAGTATAGGAAGGCTAAAAGGCTTTAAATTATGAACAATCAATGTAGTATTGCCTTTGTATTTACACCTTGTGCAGTGCAGGAGTTTGTTTACAAATGCCAAGACAGTCATCTTCTATACTGCTTCATTCTGTTAAGGATCACCAGGAAGCCAGGAGCCCAGGATGTCAACCCAACAGGGTGTACGCGCGCGCACCCACATACACATCAACCTAATCTACATGTTTTTGGAAGCCCAAACTCCACACACACAGACCCAGGGCGGGACTTGAGCTCTAAGCATGGAGGTGTAAGGCAACAGTGCTAACCACTACATCACCGTATTGTAACGGACCGAGGGCGCAATCGGGCTCGAATTCGGGTCTCCCGCACCAAAGACAAGGGATTAGCCCAATCGGTGACTTGTCTTCGACCCTCGGGGTGACGTGATGATCTCCAATACGGAGTTAATCGTGCAAATGTACCATTAATACAAGGGAACGACGAGAAGAGTCATTTCGGTTCTTGTTATTTACTAAATGACGACGGATATGTGTGTGGCATAAAACAGACATTTGTTTCCAGGGTCTACGCATGGCAAAGCGTTGCCTTTGTTTACCTTAGTGCTTACTTACACGTGTTGGTATAGTAAAGCAACCTTGTATGGTATATACCGTATCGTGGCTGCTTTTCGTCATTTGACCATTCTTATCAAGACCGTGGTTTGATCTTATAAACCTTTCGATGTTCCTTCACTGAGAGCCATATTCTTCGTAAAGTATGTTTTTGTCATGTCATTGCTGCTGTATTGTCATTTGCTTTGTTCTATATTTATTTCAAAATGTGCATTTTTTTTCAAAGGGACACATTGAGTGGATACTGTACATTCAGTTTTAATTAATTAATATTCCGTGCACATTTCATGCTTTGATCTCTTACATGCAGTTTAATCAATGAAGACTGAGGGGGGAAACAGTTCCGCTAACTGTCTAGGCCATTATTTTGTGTGTGTTCACGCGGCTCGGTAGTTTAGCGCTGTTATTGGAGTGGTCTTTGAAGTGTTTTTGCAAAGTGGAACAGGCCTCTGTGGATTATTTTCTGGAACAATGAATGGTTCTCATTAGGTGAGGTATACAAACATAGGCCCATTTGTCTCAGACACTAAAACTAGACTTTTTTTTCCTCTTTTCATACAAAAATGTGCTGTATTCATAAAGGATGACATGCCTATCCGTACATAAGAGTAACTTGGAAAACATCAGTCAAACCTCCCAGTATTTTTGAATTAATTGTTTCCGGTTGGTGTACACTTAAGGAAATAATAGTGTAAAACGGCAGCGAAGTAAGTTATTTTGGGCTTCCTTCTGTAACCATTACATGCTATTGTAAATTGTCCGTTACATTTTAAATTTAACGTGTGCATAGTGTCAGGCAAAGCAGAGTTTATATACAAATAAATTCAGTGGCATAAGTTGTAGCAGTCCTAAAAAGAATCTGAGATTCAGCTCGCCAAGCTGAGATCTTCTCCACATACGGACCTTTAAATCTGTGACAGGAACCGTTGGGGAGTCGTGCGATCAGAGGTTATTTCATAGCTGCAAGGATGAAAACCATAACTGCATTTTGACAGTGATATAATAATAAAGGAGAAAGCTGTAAAAAAAGTACATTCCTTTTTGATATGCTAGTATTATAAATTTACATTGTTTTCAATAGTCACATTGCAACGTTTTTGAATTGTACTGTCTTAAAACGCATTTTATTTCTCACAAATACATGTTTGGTACCGGAGCAGGTATTATATTGATTAAAAATTTCAGAAAATGTGAAACACGGGTAATTTAACCCGTTACATTTAAACAGTTTAAATTCACGCAATTCTCCGTATTACTGGTACTTGACTTTCGTCTCCCACCGTAAATCACGTTGTTGGTTCCTTGGCACAATTTAACAGTCGCTTAACATTTTCAAGCCAAGTTAACTCAAATAACACGTAAGAAAAAAAAAAGTTAATTCATTGTTTCACGGCTTGTTTGTTGACGTTTCGCCCACAACGCCAAACAGCTACGGCATTCGGCATGTTTGTGACATTAATTTAGATTAATTCAACACTATCACGTGATCCTTTGGGTTTTGTGCCGTTCCACTTTGCCCCGTTTTGTCCTTCTTTGTCACGTGTCACCCCAGCAGACCTCCCTCCTCCCGACACAACAACCCCTGTTTGCCCTCTGTTCCCAAACAGCCTCAGCACTCGCTTATCGAAGCTCGTCAGCACCCCTCAGACAGCTACACTGAAAACCCCATTAAACAAGGCGCTGCAGTCCAAAAAGATCGCTTAGAAGTAGCAGGCATAATGTGGGCAACTCTACCAGGCTCAAACCCACGCAGCCCGCTCAGACACGCCAGACAAGAGGATTAGTGGGCTGAGCTAAATACCCGAGTCCCTTGATGGGAGACTAATCGAGATCTTGTCATAAAAGGGGGGTTCTACCGTAACATACATCCTCTACTCTGGAAGGTGAAAAGAGATCTGAAAGGGCCTGCAGCTGAATTGGTTATGGGCTGCTGTGTTCCTGGTTCTAACTGCTGCCATTTCACAGCCATTGACCACAAAGTGGGCAGTGACGCAGTTAGACAAAGTGGCCTGTATGTATGACATACGCACTGCTGGAGGAGGGAAAATAAAACATTCCCGAAGACAAGGCTGTTAATTGGAAAGCCGCACTTAAAATGAGGGGCCATTCTTGCGAGTACAATTGAAATGAGGTGTGCCCTGTGTCCTCAAACGGTTCGGTTCATCGGTAATAGTGCCCACACTGCAGTTATAACAGAATATAACAGTCTAAACTGATCATTTATCAGGTTCTTGTATTTGTAACGAGACCCTTATCACGCGTCTGTATTTATTTTGCTACTGAAGTAAAACAAATTCTAATGAGTTTGCAGTTCATTTTTTGTTGGCTGTTATTTGAAAGCTTAACGGTTCAAAATGTATTGGGAACCACTTAAGGCAAAATCAGTGGGTGTTAAAGTGGAAGCAGCTTTATGCAAGACAAAGGCTGTACATCTTTATTTTAGCTATTCAACTGGAATAAGGGTATTTCAGATACAGAGATAGTATCTGCTTACAACAATGCATTGGCGTCCCTAGACATTCCAGGCCCTCTGAAAATCTCCTTTCTACAACCTCCCTGCCCCTAAGAGTTATGCTACAAATAGTCTATGCTGCATTTTTTATATGTTAAAGTATTACTAGTTACTGTCCATTTCAGTTTCAGTGCACCTGGTTTGTCACATTTGAATTAATCCATTCTGTGGCTGGGGGGAAAATTGTTAGCCATATATTGTTAGTCAACTAATAATCATAATGGTCGGGTCATTGTTTCTACATTTTCGTTGTTAAAAGTTCAATTAAACAATTTTTAATTTCATTATATTTAATCATTTTTTTATATTCAAGGTCCGCTGTGAAGTCCTGTAACAATGTGTGAATTATAGCTTTTCAATACAATACACAGGCTGATTTTTGAAATTGGGAACTTTCTGGTGGATTAACACAAGGGCAGTAGAATTTTCATTTAGCCAGTTAGCAATAGCTGTGGTTCAAAGGCACATTCAACAGTTGAAAACCAAGTAACACAAAGTCTTGTTGTAAGAATTCTTAACTGCCTTTGAAGTATAATCTGGCCACAGAATCACAAGGATATGTCTACCAGACTACCAGTACAACAGATAGTAACAATACTATGTAATGTGTAATACCTACATTATGGTTAACCAATTGCTAATTGCACATTTTTGTCTGATGTGCATGTGCGTGTGTGTGTGTGTGTGTGTGTGTGTGTGTGCAAACTAGCACCAGTCTCTATCAATGTAAATTATTTTAGTTTACTTTATACTATTGCTTCAAAATGACTGCCCCCAATTCAGTGTGTTAACTGCATATCAGACTTGCAGTAATCCCACGAAGGTGTGAACTCTGGTTTGTAAGAAGTACAGAGCGTGGCATGTTCGCACAGCAGAGAGCAAGACGCATTAATGCACGTCTCCTGTGTTTGCGGCTCCCAAGGCCACGAGCTCACGGTCTCGGTCCTGCAAACAACTGACATACCCAATCTCCTGCACGCTTTAACTGGAAGAAGCTGAAAAGGAGATGGTAGTGTGAAAGGCGCTTTTCAGTTCCAGCAAGCTTTGTGCCAGTAAATGGGGACATTTAATGTGACCTGTGGTCCAGTTATTTAGTTAATAAATAGAATTAATGTGCCTCACTCTGAAGCAGCCTCAGGACGCATACATGAATGGGTAATGCAGAAAAATGGTGAAGCTGCCCACAGAGCTTCTCCATATTGATGAAATGTATTGCTAGCATATCTCCAAAATGTCCCAGATGTATGAGTGCGGTGTCAGATCTACAGTACAATACAATAAACTGGTGCTGAACGATACATCGATTCTAACGATTAAATTGAGCTTCTGATTTGGAACGATGTGAGTTAAATTGAAAATCAGGATTTACTTTAAGCTCCGGTGGCCACAGCTCGCTGGACACGATCTCTGTCAAACCGGCCCTGCCCTTGAACACAATCACACTGCATGATTGCAGCATAGCAGCACACGTATCAACAAGTGAGGAGGTTAGTACTTTAGTACTTTGTGTCTTCTCAGTCATAAAATTTCCCATTACGTACCATATGTGCTGTGGTGCCTGTATATATAGTGGAAAAAGCTGGGTTCATCGATGCTGAATACAATCAGCCCCAGATATGAGCTGCTAAAGTGTGTGAGTGTGAGTGTGAGTGAGTGTGTGTGTGTGTGTGTGTGTGTGTGTGCGTGTGCCTATACATATATCATTTGAGCAATATATATATATATATATATATTTTATGTATATATATTGCTCAAATGATCTCTCTGGCTTTGACTAGGATGATTTACATCCCACAGTCCACAGATTGCAATTTTCCAAAAGAAGACGTTACTCAATAAAGCCACAACATTACAGTTTTGCTTTGTGTGGTGTGTGAGTGAGGTCAGTTTAACATGTTATTCAAAGCTGGAATACCGCGATGCTTGTGGCTGTCGACTGCCATTCATTGCACAGCCTTGACCAACACTCCTGAACAGATAATAAAAAGCACAAGTGCCACCTGGTCTATCTCATTTCTCCAATTCATTTTTAAGCTCCAATCCTCATTGCTACAGAGTTTCAGAATGTTAAACCCAGTATCGTATTTAGTCCCTAATCATGTCATAATTGCTGTGTTATGGTATTATGCAGGGGCTTTGCAATTTTGAGAACATTTAAATTTAAGGTTTTATTAATGTATAAAGCCCTTCATAACCGTGCACCTCTGTATGTTTTGAATGTTTTAGAACTGTATAAATCATCACGATCTCTCAGGTCAAGTGAATAATTGCTTTTGGTGGCGTGTAAAACTAGGTTGAAAAGAGGAGGAGAACGTTAATTTTCAGTTGTTGCACCAAAATTCTGGAGCAAGTTGCCCCTCTACATCAGACAAGCCTCTTCCTCGTCTTTGTTTAAGACTCATCTGAAGGCATTTTTATTTTCTCGGTCTGTTAATGTTCCACTGAACACTGACATTGTGTTGTCTCTACGGTCATATTGAGTTGAGCCTTTGTCCTGTAGACCTGTCTATGTTACTGTTTGCATTTTTCATTTGTCTTTTATTCCTAATTTTAGTGTTTTTTTTAATGATCTAATTTTCTTTTCTTGGCATTTATACTGTTTCTGTAAATTTTTTTTTTGTAAAGCATTTAGATGAATGGAGTGCTGCATTTAAATGTGGTAGATGAAGAAATTGACCTTGACCTTCCTGTACTTCAGAATGCCTGATATTGTGAGATATATATATATATACAATTTATTTATAAATTTAGAAGAAACTCGTGGTAAGACAGTAGGAAGGCAGTGTTCTATCTGCTGCAGTGCCTTTAAAATAGGCCCTGAGTAGTGACAGACTCAAGGTCTGAAGTTCACAGCTATGAGGTCCATAACACATGTAGATGTGGAGCAGTGTGGAAGTTGTTCACTTTGAGTACAAATTGAGGCACAACAGAAGCCATGTCAGAGCTGCCCACATACATTACTGCACAGTGACCCCTGGCTAATACTCAGAGGTGATTTCTGGTATACGATGAGACAAGCAAACAGTTCTGCAAAAAATGGATTAGGTGAGCCCTGTGAACAGAATAACACCTCGAAAGGTCAGGCAGACATGATCTCGTCATCTGTGGAATGTAATTCACTCTGTGTACGCCGCTGTTGGTGTGAAGGGCACAGGATGGTTAAGGTGATAATACACGTGCCAAGCCAAAGCGAGCGTGTGTGCGTACGTGCGTGTGAGTGTCAGTTTGTATAGGAAGGCAACACTGCATTTCGCTAAAGTCTGCTGGCAGCCAAATGACCTATTTGGTGGTTTTTGAGAATGTGAGGAATACGACTGTCTGACTTCCTACAATGCTCTGCCTGAGGGATGTTTGAAACGGAGGTGACCGTGTGTCCCAGGCACGTGGAACCCATTGCTGAGGTAAGCCAGAGGCCGCTCTTGTAGCTACACAATTGTTCTGACTTGTCACATTAAGGTGAGGAGAGTTGCAGCTACATGATGGTTCTAGCTCGCCACATTAAGGTGAATAGGATTGCAACTACAGGAAAATCTCAGCAATTTAACAGGTGCAAATGGTACTAATAAAATCCCAAACACTGTGTACAGAATATGACCTAAATAGACAAATGTACCATGACTAGACAACAAGCTAGTCAGCCAACTGTAAACAGTTCACGACTTTAATATTACAGTACTTCCTGGAAGTATAAATGACAAAGTGGTTTCTGAGTTTACAAAAAGTAATCAGAAACAGAACAGCGCAGACAATGTCTGACCACAATATTCCAGCCTTTGGATGGAAAAATGAGACGGCAAGCAGTCAGAGAGCTCAGTGCACAGAGCTCAAATAGAGGAGCACGGGAACGGGACAGGGGTCTTGAATTGAACTCAGTCTGTGATGGAGACTCAGGGCTATGATGTGTCATAGGAGATGAACAACAAGGTGAGCTGAAAGGGTCACGTGACTGATCCGGTTCCACAAAGAAACAGTCCAACCAAAGCTCACGCTAGTGCAACTTGGACCGGACCAAATTTCAGTCTTGCCTTTGAGTGCATCTGAGTGCGAGAGAGAAAACAAGCCCTGAATGTTAAACAGCCAAATGAACACTACAAGTAAAATACATAAAACTGTTTAAACAAATATTTAAATTCTTTGCCACGAATGAATATTCTTACATGTTCAGTCGGCGAGACAAAATACAAACAGCAGCTCTGCTTGAGCTGTTTGTTTATAAAGTTTGTACAGACCTACGTTTTAACAAGTATCCGTGTTTTAGTGTACTCCCTGAGGCCACTGAAATAGAATAAACTATAAAGAATGAACAGGAAGCGTTGCTAATTTCATACAGAGGCTCTGTTAAAAGCACATTTGAAGGAAAAGCGTGAGCCTTGTGTTTTTAGCTCAGGGTCTCGCCCCACATTTCACGTTTGTTAATGAAATATGTGCTGCATATTTTTGCCCTAGCAAAAGAGCTCACCACCCCCCACCCCGTTAGCCCAGGTGTGGAACACATATTGTCCGTATAACTGATATGAGAATATTTCATGAAGAAACGGCCTGAAAAAAATTACTGGAAGACACTGTATTCTAACACAATGTAACAGACCGAGGTCTACTGGCAAATTGTTTTCTGAAAAACAGTTGCGTTCATCCATTAACATCAGCGGTGTAGAGGGTGATTCACAGATGCTGTAAAGTTTACAGTGGGTCTGAAAATATGTCATCGTTTGAATAATTACGGTGTATTTAAAGTCGTCTGTTTAATTGCCTAGTTATCTATGATATACTGAAGGAAGTCTGCCATGCACTAAAATAAATAAAAATGGCTCATAATCATTTGTTTTTAAAACTGGAAAAAGAAATAGCAGACCTCACAGCTTCATTGTAATTATCGTTGCTGATGATGCTGTTGTTGTTGTTAGTCATATAAAATTGTGGTTTATTCATGCATATGTAGGGTTACTAACAACGATACACTCTTTGTGGAAGTGATTTGATACTGTTACATAATACATGCTACATTATGTGTGAAATTAAGTTATTCTGCTAATTACCAATTACTGTATATGGAAAAAAACAGTGTTTATTTGTGACTGGGGAGATGGATGTTTGGATAAACTTTCAGATTTTCTTTAAATAAGCTTCCTGGTTTATTGTCTGTTAGGTGACGCTGTCTTCTAACCCTAGCTTCCACTCTTCCACATTGAATAACACAGGCGTAGCTGCTGGTATGAGTCACACACGTGATTAACTGAAAAACACACCAAGCACAATGTTAACTAAAGCTGGTGGAAACCAATGGCTTTGAAGATTGTAAATCAAACAAAAAGGAATGTTTTTAAACATACAAAACCGGTCAATAGCCTAAGCGCTAATTGGCAAACAAATGGAAAGTATTTCACATATGTGTTCTTCATTTGTCCTTCTCTGGCTAGTTAGCTTTACTTGGCAAACTGTGTCAGTTCTGGCAAACATAATCTGACTGAAACTGAAATTGAAACAGTGTTAGTGTTGAGTTTACAGTTTACTGCCATCACAGATCCTGTGACAGATCCTGCAGAGGGTAACTAACCACCATCAGGTAGGTGTGCACATGGCGTAAGGCTGACTGGAAGTGTGTACATTGTTTTGTTTCAGTACCAAACATACTAGAAAAGAAACACGTGGCAAGGAAACTCATGTTTTCTTCAACCTTCCCCAAACTTTTATAGATTTAATGCAATTCATCTTTTCATCATGTTTGGACACCATTTATGTTTCTGTGAAAAAATAAAAACATCAACAGTAATTTTTAAAATCCCATAGGAGGCTCAGTGGTACAATGTACAGGCCTTGTGCTTCTAGAAAGAGGGGCTCCATTTTCACCCATTATGGGCAGGCATTGAGTATTCTTCCAAAGCCAGATGGTTTCCACCTAAAGTTGAAATGAAGACTGTATTAGCTTAGTCCAAACTGGGAGACTGTCACTCTGTCTACATTGTGGTTCTGTCTTATATTGTGTATTTGCTGGTAAAGTCTCGACCTTTGACAATTAAACAGTCACTATAAATGTAACTGTTCCCGTTGTCTGAATGAACGTGACTTGGGTTTAGAACTAATGCAAGACATTTGCGAGATTAATTAAATTGGAAAAGCATCCTTGAACATAATTTCTGGACTGCTTACTTTATGGGATTGTCCTTTGTGCCTTTAGTTCAGGCAAAACTTTGCAGCAATTTTCACAGTTAATCACAGATCGCAAACTTTTGTCCTGTAAAGTCTGACACTGCGGCGCAGGAGACTCGCATTTAGTGCTGAGCGTTCATGCTGGTGCTAAAAGGTGAAGTTGCGTCTGGAAGACGTCAGGATGTAGGCAGCCCTCCGCTGTGGGCTTGCTGCAGTTACAGAGCTGTGGGTTAGCTGTGCCGTCGTTCCTGCTTCTTTTGAACCGTCTATGTTAATTTTTTTTCTTTTACACCGATATTGCGCAGCACTGCGCGGATGCTGAATGCTTTGCCCACGAGGCGTTTCCAAGGCGCGTGACAATGTGATTAACCCACTCTTGTAGTGCCTACGCGTGGTGCTGCCGCAGCTGTCTCATCGTTATACGTTTTCATGTGGAGCGCTACCAAGGAGTCATCTCACTAAGGAATAGCTAATAAGAATTTCACATGCAAAAGTTACAGAACTCTTTAAAAGTTTGCACACAATGACGACCATATGTAAATCTTTCTGCTGTATCTACCTCTAAAATTAGTACCAAGTTAAAGGTAGTTGTAAATAATTCCGATCTTTAATTTTTTTTTTATGCAAAATGCGTGTCCATCAGTTCGAAACACAGTACAGCAGTTTTCATTACTCGATTCGTTACCAGAACACTTTTACCTCCCGAGTCTTAAGCAGACGAACTGTAAAATATTTTCTTTTTCACACAAATTGAAATTATGGTTTAATTTTCTGTTGTCTAGTGAGCAGGATCAATTGAGAGACTAACAGAGAGTCAAACAAATCTAATTTACAGTTAACAAAAAAGTCACGTGTCTTATAAAGACTTATCTTATCTGTCACAGACAGCACGTTTTACTTGAAAGATAATGGTGGCTTAATATCTCCTAATGGCCTAAACGCCACAAATGTACCCACTGCTCAGTTAAAATCACCTTTTAAGTCTAGGAATGATACTGTATTGAATTAAATCCCAAACAAACTGACATTTAGTAAAATAACAGTTAAAAATAACAGACGTCTAATCAAACAAGCAGCGCTACACAAACGTTTATACGGAGCGGTCCTAAGGTTTCACTGTACAGCACCCTTCGTCGTTGTAAATGAAAAGATTTATGGCCAAAATGAAAGAGGTTTGAGAAGCATTTAATCAGACGATGGATAAATCCGCCGATGCCTTCGAGTGCCCGTCACGACCCTCCGAATACAAGAATAGCACGTCTAGCACGGGAACAAGCAGGTAATACGTCATGCTACGGTGAACCCTAATGGGAGCGTGTTGTCTTTTTTTAGCCCTCGGGTATTATAAATGACAGTCGATCCTACGTGATTCTCTTTGCACCCTGCTCGCGCTCGCACACACATACACACCACTGATGTACTCACACTCTGGGCTGTCTGCCACACCTTCTGCCCCTCCCTCTTACTCAACACATAGCAGTCACACGTAGCGATGTGAAAATTAACACGTTCTCAGCTCTTTTTAAAACAGCCATGCGTTATAGCACATGCCGTCTATGTAGGTCTCTGTGTTCACTTTTATATATGTAAGAAGTTAGGAGCTCATGTATTAGGCAGGGGCAGCTTGACTGGCTCAGTGGGTGGGGCTTTTACCCCCCCCCCCCAGGCCCCTGGCTGCCTTTGTGTGTGGCCTTTGGTATGCTCCGAGAGCTCTGCTTTTCGTCCCCATCACAGGACACGTGGTTCAGATGAACTGGCCGCTCCTTACATCCATAGGAGCAACAAACAGAAACATAACAATGGCACGAGACGGGGACAAACCTGTACACCTGGGGTTTGGGTCAAAAGGTCTGTGCCAGTCTAATTTTTGGAGCAGGACGTCACTCGGTGGGGCTACCACGGGGCGAAGGAGAGGTGAAAGGGCAGATGCTGCAAGTCAAGCTGTAGGTCCTGCCGGTTTCTTAAAGTGACAATGTTTCATCCGAAAGGCAAGTAGAACACTTCTGCTTGAAGACGCGTCCAACAGGCGTCAGGTGTTTTCGTGGGACGCGTCCTTCAGTGCTGGACAGGTCTTACATCACTCTGTTTGAAAACCTGATTTTAGACATTATTATGATTAGGCACAGCCGCCTGGACTTTTAACAAGTTAAAGATCAAATTAGCCCTCTGAAAACTGTTGTAAAACTTGTTTGTATTATATTATTTGTGTTTATTTAAAAAAAAATGTCTATCATAATTATTGTTGTATTTTTATTGTTCTTGTAAATAAGTAAAATTTGTGCATTTAAAATCTCCCCAGAAGGATGTGAGATAAATATCCATCTGTGAATTTACTCTGGGGAGATCTTTCTGACAGTACAAAAAAAATTATAATAAATAAATCTTAAGCAATATGACACCCAATGCAAAACTGTTTAATTTTAACTTGAAATTAAGAATTTAGATTAATTTTCTCATGCTTTTTTTTAACAAGAACAGATGATTTTTTAATTTAGGAGGTTTTTTTTTTTTAACTCTTAAAGATAATTTTTCAGAAAACATTATATTGCAGTCAAACATTTTAAAACACTGAAGTAAAACTTTAGGCTTTGGGTCTTCCTGGCAGCAGCAAGCTAAAAAGCTGTTATCTGTTTTTTATTTAATAATTTTTTTAGTGAAGACTGCACAAAAGAGCCCATTCCTTAACCAAAGAACATCTCATAGTGGAAAGTTTTACTATTTTTTTTCCTAACAGGAAAGTGACTATGATACAGTGCTTATAGAGTTCAGGAACTGCAGGAGGAGGTGCTTGCACTCCTGACTCAGGCCCAGTGTTGTGGTAGAGGAGATAAAGGGACCAGTAAAATCCGTCTTTAACCTGCACAAGGTGAACGCGATCCGCCTCTCCGAGACAGTGCTGGAAAAAAAATCAAAGAGAAAAACAGACCGCAGCATGTCACCAAAATGTCAAAGAAAGCAATAATCAGTGTCCATTACACCAGCTGCTCTAATCCCCTCTACCCAAACACGTGTAACAGTAACGGAAAAGAGTGCAAACAGTCAAACTGCAGCGTCGAGAGGTGTCCTGTTCCAAAACATGAACTCGAACCAGTTTTTAAAAATGTGAGCTCAGTCGGCCTTCTGTCTGAAGGATCATCCTGCCTGTCATTCGTGAGGCAGGTACCTCACGTCACTCTGTCAGTGTAGCAAGTGGGGCATTTTTATTAAAGTATCATCTAAACTTGTAACATTCACAGATCTAAAGCAGACATTACAAAAGGAGGGAAGATTCCCTGGGTACTGACATCCCTCAAACACCCAGCCAAACCAAACTGTCAACCAGTAATGCTTTCACATTGGCTCGGTGCCAACCGACAATGCATTTCAGGTTTCAAACCTCTTTGCAGTTTTCACTCTTTTTTAAAAATTGCATACGCTGTCAAATGAGGCTATGAGCAATTAACTTTATGAATGTATTGGAAAGAATGGAAACACTTAAACCGATTAGAGAAATTATGGAAAGCATTTGTGGGCAATTCGTACACGATTGTTACTGGTGGAGTTTGCTGAATTCAGGTGAGAAAATCGTATTTGAATTATTCCCAAAGTACGCAATGAAAATTTCATGGATCTCAGAAATACAGCATACAGTTGCTGTCTTTAGATGTAAAGTTGCACCCTTGGGATAGATTTATTTGCAGCGTGTGTACTTAGTATAAATAAGAGCTGTCTTATATAAAGCTGTCTCTGCCTTTATACTGTGAACTGCATACTATTCTGCGCATACATCTTTGGGTTTGCGTTCCAGAAGGAAGCACCTGGAGAAAGACCTCAATGTAAGTTTTTCATCCTGAAAGATCTCTTCTTTCATATGCCAGGAATTTTTTTGATTTGCATTCCTTTACACATTAGAGACAGCTATAATAAAACATCTGGACCTGTTAATTTACGTAATTAATTTTCATTGTTTGCTTGCTTTTGCTATGTTAAAGGAATAGGCCCTTGCACATCCTACTACTACGGTGTATGTAAGTTACACACTTAAGGATGAAAATGTCTGATTTTAAATGTGAGTGTTCCTCTTTCTGCAGACCGTGTCTGCTTTTGCGAACGCTCATTCGGGAAGGAATGGATCCATCCGCAAAGCCAAAAGTACCCAGGTGGTTAAACGGTCTTGATCAAAAGAAAGCCACACTTTCCCTTCAGAAGGCACTTCACGCAAATTTATTGAGTAAAAATCAAGCAGAATAAATAAGAACGTATGTATGGAACGTGTAAAGAGTATAAGCTAAGTTAGCAGCTGTGTAAAAAAAGATAGCATTTAAAAAGTTATATTTTATGTTAAATGTAAAACCACGACTATGTTTTCAAGTTAAATCAAATCGGATGATTAATTTACCTTAATCGTATGGCGACTGGTTGTGTATTTTGATTGAAAAGGCTTTTGCGCTTAGATATGGTTGTAGCTGATGCCAGACAGAAAACGAAGATGATGTTATAGAGGCAATTCTGTAATTGCCTCGAGAGACATCGGCTTTGACCTTTGTAATCATTTCAGTTGGCATTGCATATGTCTGTGGAATTACCGAAGATGGTGGCGGACACATCCTCACACATAAACAGAAACGGGAATAGTCTCAAGTTCAGCGACTGAAAGCAAACAGTTCAATGGACTACTCAACTCAAAACAAAAGTTGCATACCATTTCTGTTTAGCATATTAGTTAAAACACTATTCGTTATACGTCATCTTCATGTCTATTAATATTTATAATAATAGATGGGATTAACAATGAGCATGTTGATGATGAAGCGACAACATGTTTCTAAGAAGATTAACATAATCTTAAATAATATGTAGGGCATAGTACTAATTTTATCTGCAGGCCATAAGTGATATGTACCAAAAAATTACACGGCTAAAACTAACACCCAAAAACAAACAAAAAGTTTCTTCAGATTGGTTTGCATTTAGACATTTTCAGAAACATGACCGAGGTTTATCGGGATTTTGCTGAGAAGTCGATGCACATTAGCTAACCGGCAGCAATATCAGACAAAGGAGAAAAGTAAAACGTGGCATGCGGCAGCAATTACTTGCTAAACTTTCTGCCAAGTAAGTTTTATTGGTATCTGTAAATCTTCCAATTAAATCACATAATGGCTTCAATTAAGGGCCTGAAGGTCGCAAACAAAAATAGAAACCCTGTTAACCCCCACCCCTCCACCCCCCACCAGGCAATTGTCCAGACGGCCAACGATAAATACCACAATTACAAAAAGCACTTTGTAGGCCAGGTACTGTACATCATGCCTCTTTCTCTGTTTTCTTGCTTGGCTGTTTGGCTGAGGGGTTTCCATCAATGTGAGTCACAGCAGTTAAGGACGGAGGTGAAAGCTGAGTGTAATGCTCAGCTGCCATTTTTTCACCTTCCTATGTGTGACTTGTTAACACTTCACCTGGGTGGTGTGCAGCGTGCAGACAGACGTGATGTGACACGCACATGAGGAAGCGGTCCAAAGTTGCAGTCTTTCCCCTATGTTCTCTTTACAGAAAGCCAATAACAGAACACTACATGTTGTTTTAATACCTTACTGACATGGCTACTGAATAAAGGAGAAGGCTTGGCTTCAGCATTGATAGGGACCAAATCAGCCCACAACCTTCTTAAAGTGAAAAAAGTATACTTTGATCCATAGACAAAGGTCAGTATAACACATAACACATAACAGTGGTTGTGGAAGCAAGTTTCACCAGATTAGTCTGATTGGTCTCTTAAATGCAAGACACGGGTCTTTAGCTCAGCAGGCTAATCCTCTTGTCTGGTAACTCTGAGTGTGGTGTGGCTGCATGGGTTGGAGGCCTGGCAGGGCCAGCCCTGCTCAAACAGCAACACAATAAAAACACCACATATCATTATGGTTATTATACAACAGTCACGGCAACAATTTGTTTGTTGATCTGACTCTATTTGTTTGTTCACGGGCTAATATCTCTCTCTCCGTCTGTGTCACACACACACACACACACACACACACAAACACACAAAAGAAAATAGATATTTTCACTGAATTTCACCACGATAAAAAGTCATCATGAAACAATTTCTGATAAATTGAATTCCACTCAGATGTCACAGTCACCTGGACATCTAGTCTGATTTTAATTGTCTTCTAGCATCCTGATAGCAAGCAAACACATTTGTGCTAAAAGTGTATATACATATCTATCAAAAGTCATTTAACTAAGTGCTTATGTTGATCATTAACTGACATATAAATAGTGATGAAAGGGGTATCTTTCAATGAAATTCTAACCCTTGATCACATGGATACAGCGCTAACGTTACCATGGAGATAAAATAGGCAGTCAGCTTCCTTGGTTACAGAAATAAAAACATAATCCTTATATAACATGCATATTCACTTGCCTAAGACATGTATGCTTTTTTTAATACCTGTCAGAGCTATAACAAAAATCAAGGCATTGTCTTACTGTTCATTTGCCTTACTGTATGTTACAATGCAGTACTGCATATTTACTTAATATTTCCAATAGTTAAATTATTTAAATATTGTTTAGATGAAATAAAAAAACAATGCCAGTTACTAGTCAAAAGTAATATATAGGATTTCAAACACTATGCACTCTATATGTTTATATGCGATCATACTTGATTATACACGGTACTAAAACGTATACTAGTCAACAACTTCGTCGCTGAGTTGGCAAACGCTTCTGAAAGTCGAAGCTTTAACAATGTGTGATGCTATCAGTAACGTGCACAACTTTGGTCGCGCGCACAGGGGCGCGCCGCGCTGAAGGCATTGCCCTTTGGAGAGCGATCTAAGGGGACGCTTCAGGAAAGAAAGTTGCTGATGCAGTGTGTTCCTGTACATCACATCTTTTACCTTCGGCACGCTATGCGCAGCGACTCCCTTGTGCCATTTTTCTGTAATCTCTTCAGCGGAATAAGCAAAAGGGTTTTTATATACATGTAGCAAAGTCGTTGCTGACAGAAGAGTGAGCGTGATCGATTGCAACCTCTCCTTCTGCAGCAGCAACGTGGGATGCCGCTTAGATCGGAGGGAAACGGCTTTCTTTGGTCCGCCGCTGGGGGCGGCATTAAACACGTGCAAAGCAAAGCAATCGTCGTTCACATTGAGCTGGGTATTTTGGAGGGACCTTCAAGGCATTTTCGCAAATCTCCTCGTTCGTGGTACGTGGTAACTAACGAGAGGAGAACGCAAAAAACACGAGTCCAACGGTGCGCTGACGAGGCGTCCTGGAAGCGAAGAATAGGAATTACAGATGACAGCAGAACCGGCTGTGCCCTTTTGTCCAATACCTACTTCATAACTTACAGAAGGCCCCGGGGGCAACTCCTAGGGCAGCAATATTGTTTTCCGGGAAATATGTAGATTGTGGACACTCCTTGTATGAAAGATTAAACTGTTCAACTTTCCGATTTTAAGATTTGTGATTTCCAAATGACCAGTGAAGAGCAGAATGTAGAGTAAACATTTAGTACTGTCAAAAAAAAAAAAAAAAAAAAAAAAAAAAAACAGCGGGGGCATTTAAAAACAAAACGGTGAAGTTTTTGGAAATAAAAAAATTTGAAAATTATAAAAAAAACAGAAAAAAACGAGTTA
>JABJVR010001813.1:0-18481 GCA_025773905.1 Chitala chitala
GCGGCGCGCCCGCCGCGGCCCGCCCCCCCCGCCCCCCCGCCCCCCCCCCCCCCCCCCCCCCCCCCCCCCCCCCCCCCTACTCATGCATGTTGGTGCCACTCGTGCATGTTGGTGCCACAGTCTGGGTGTACCCTGATTTGGGGTGAAGTCCAGGCCATCTGTGACTATACCTTTGATAAGCAGTGAATAAATGAATGCATGAATAAATGAACAACAGCATATCAGTAAGCTGTTATTGTACACATATGCAACCATGAAAAGGCTTAACACATAGCAATAGCAGAGGAATATGATAGTAGTACAGAAGATACGCCTGGGCTGGTATTTGGCAGTATGGTGCTGGGGAAGCATCCAGCAGTACCAGCCTACACTGTCTGGGTGTGGGTCTGCCTGAAATGCCAAAGCTAAGAAAATTTCTGGCATTTTGTGAAAAACTGCCAGAGTCGTGGCAGAAGATGAACTGTTAGATGTTATCTGGAAGCTTGGCTTGTTTTTATTCCAAGCTGAAATACTTTTGTATAATATAAATAAATTAACACAGCAGAGTCTATAATTTCATTCAGGTGCATACTGAAAAACTGAGTTTTTGGTTTTGTGCCAATTTCCTTTGCTAACCTTTAAAATACATAATAATAATAATAATAATAATAATAATAATAATAATAATAATAACTTTTAAATTGTATAATTCCAATTTGGTATATGGTCAAATGTGTAGTTTATAACTGTAAACTGGACTTTAAATTAACAACTTAATTTTAAAGTTGGCTCCATGATGAATAATCTGCAAGTAGTAGGTAATAATGAGAAGGCAAATACGATCCAAGATCCAAATACGTTTATTGTTGATAAATATCTTCTATCTAATTATGAGCTTCAAAACAGATTCAAAGCGGCTGTCCTTTATTATCACAGTGTTCGTGACAACTGTGATATTTGGAGCGACATTCAGACATGATATCAGTGGCGTGTATCTGATATATACGGCAATCAAAGCCATTCAGCGGTAAGACTCGCGAACGGTGGGCAGAGGAAGACGGAGCGCTAGTGTCAAAGGGGAGCGCGCCAGCTTAGCGCTGTTGCTAAAAATGCGTCTCCCTCAGTAGGCGCGTGGTTGTCATGGCGAAACATCCGGTCGCTTCGCAGGCCATCACAGCGTGTCTGCGTCTGTGTCTCTGAGAAGACACTACCCCTGAGGGGACTTTTCTAGACAAGGAAAAAAAACTCGCAGGTGTCAAGATAGAACATTGACTGAATGCTTTTGTCCCTGACTCATTCATATGCTTGTATTACTATTTAGGATGCTGCACATAGTAATTGTGGCCTTTAAGACTGGAGTCTTTCGCGTATTTGGGGGGGTGGCAGCTGACATTTTTCCATGGTGTCTATAATCTGCTATATGGAAATACAACAGCATTAATGTATTCAGCAAAGCTGAAGAGCAGTAGCTCTAGTACAGAATCTGGGTGAGAGTATTGCTTGTTGGTAATGAGCTTTACTCAGTCAGCAGCACTAATAAACTCTTTATTCCGATGTTCCTGGAGTTGGGGGAGGGGGGCTTACTTACAAACACCAATTATTTGTGATCAAGCATACACAGAGGCAAAATTCATACTGCAGGCTGAGAGTAGTGCCAGAGTAATGGTAAGACAGAAGCTGCCTTTGTTTGGGCCACTGTAATTTTATTAAAACCCTTTAAGATATTCATACACAGACAGCTTGTTGTCTTGAGGAGTTTCCTAACATACCAAAACCAGACACTGATGTTTTTCATTCATTTACGACAAATAAAAATAAAATAAATTGAAAATTAAAATTCCTCCAAACCCCATCTTAGCAGTAATTCTACTTCACTGGTTTAATTACATTATCTTTAATGTCCTCATTTCTCAGCTGATTTATTTCCCCAAAGCTTTACTCTGCTCTAAGCAAAAAAAAAAAAAATTATTAATATATCAGGGGCCTGGTTTGAAGGGCGCACTCATTTGGGGAGGGGGGGTGGTGGATTAATGACATTACACTTAGAGACTCTGGTAGCACACCACAGAGCCAACTGGCATACATCGGAATGCCCTCGTGTCACCACAGTGCCTGGCTTCCATGTTGCAATTGGTCAACGCCCCCTCCCCCCCTTTCTCCCAGAGCAACACTGCCCTCTCATGGGAGGAACCAAACTGAGCGGCAGTACATGGTGAACACGTCCCCACTCTAATTTATAAGCAATAATTCCTTTCACTCAGTGGCCTAAGGAAGAGACATGAACACAACCACACCAGCTTGAAGAGAGCTGAAATATGGTACAGGGCAAAGTATTGATTTCTCAGTCCTCCGTGGCCATTTCCTGGAAAAATAACCCTCTTGTGAGCACTAGCCCATTATTTATTTATTTTTTTATTTTTTTTGTGGCTCCAGAATGTCATCAAGTGAAATGTAAACAGCCTTCCAAAGTTTGTAGCCACCTTAACAGTTTGAGAGGGTAACACGGAGAAAAGTCAACGGCACCCCATTTCAGTGTGGGTACATCCATCCAGAGTAGGAATTACAGAGGATGTAATGTGCAAACAGGAGCTGAAAACTAGAAAAGACAATGAAGGTCACAGCATAGCCAATGTAATGTGGGCTTGATTTTTAATGTGCACATTGGCCTGGTGGCTCAATGGGTAGACCATTGAGCTGGGATGCAGAAACCTCTCAGTTCAAATCCCACTACAGCCAGGTGTGTCCTTGAGTAAGACACTCAGTGCTAGTGCCCTGGGTGCCACATGTGACAGGCAGCCCACTGCTCCCCTCAGGGTATGGGTTAAATGCAGAGAAGCAATTTCCCTCTGGGATTAATAAAGTGCTACAAATTAAGTGGTAATCGGGTCGTTCTCTGAAACGACAGAGTGTCTGACTGACCTTGTATGTGGACGGCTGTTAGACTTACTGAGTTAGGTGATGTTGGGCTGTTTTGAGTCAAACTCCAGGGCTGTTATGAAGTCCCAGTCTGTCTCTGACTATGCATACAGACAAATGGATAACAGTGTATTGACCATTTTGTTTTGTTCTAACGCTCAATACAAGTTCTAAATTCTCAGGTGAGATTTCATTAGAAAGATGCACAAAGGTTTTTCAGTACTTGTATTGATTGAAATGATTAACCATGTTAGTCCATTACAAAATAACCATTTTAGTTGACTTAGTTTCCTCTAGATAAACAGTCTGTCCCCAGCATGCCTGGTGATGTGCACAGTCACAGACACCAGCCATGTGACAAGGAGATCCACAAAGGTTAACAATGTGGTCACACCTGACCTCACAGCAGGCCATCCCATGCGACTGCAGCTGCTATGGTCATGGCCTGGTGATCGACCAGGATGCACCAAGACCCCAATCTTGTGTACCGTGAGATTGCAGCACACCTCCAGGTCCAGGTTTCAGTTCTGCCGTGCCCTGTGCTTTATTGCACGTTGCTGTCACAGGCTGTGGCTGGTCCTGACACAGTCCACCTGCTCAGGTGTTCTTAAAGTCATCCAAGGCCTCCTGCTTGATGTTCTCAGTGTTCACATCTTTTGGGCAGGTTTGTACCGTTGTAAAGTTTGTGCCTGTTTTACAGTCCACGACATTTGCAAGTATGTGTCAGTTTCTTAGCTTCTTTTATTCTTAATTTGTATTGTAAGTTTTTTTTTGTTCATGGATGTTTTTTGGTTCCTGTGAATTTGGACATGTGAATGTCCCCCCCCACCCCCCACATGGAGGGCCATTGTTTTTAAAACGTAAACTTCATAAATTCATGTTTGACATGAATAAATGGATACGTCAGCCCAAAAAATCTCTCAGGTTTTTTAATTGCACACCCATGCAATATGTAATTACACAACAATTTGACTTGTAATTAGTTTATGAATTTTCAGCAGCGCAATTTTTTAAATTTTGTTTATTCAGAAAAAAATGTGCACTTTGGAATTGTTTTCATCTTGTCATTTTTTTCAGTGTGTCTTGTCCCCACCCTGTAGGCACAAATGGTGCAGAATATTAAACAGCAAATTTTTCATTTTAATGAGCCTTGGCACCTCACCTTAATTTTTCATTTACAGGATGATTATGTGAGGTGAACAATTATGTTTCTTCACTGTACAACTCAGGCAAAAAATAAACCAAAAAAAAAAAGAGAGAGAGAGAAAATATATGTACAGTCAAGCTCCACTCCAGCATGCACATCTTCCGCTTTCCGGTGACAGCTGGTCCTGTTTTTTTTTTTTTTTTTGTTTTTTTACTAAGATGTAGTGCAGAGTATGAAGTGTATAATGCAGAATTTATTCACTGGGAATATCTGCCAGTTTTTGTGCTGCCCTGTATGGATTAAGCTTTGTTATGTTTGTGTCATCTCCTAGGGTTTCATGATGACTTAAAAGAAGAAAACCAGCACACTTAAACATTTGCACATGGAGCTGTAAACTTAGTCCAGGTGATGAGGAAAGCCCAAATGATGAAGACTAAGAGACAATGGACTTCACACATACCTTAAATTGGCTGATACGATTATGGACACTAAAATAATCATCCAAATGAGTAAAAAGTCTGAAAAACCATGTACGAATTTTGTACTATATACAGTTTCTATATTACACACTGTACGTGCTGTTAATATATATGAAATCTGTGTGTTTTTCTAATCACATATACAGGTATGTGTGATATAAGACAGTGACAATGATCAATATTAACATATGAAAATGGGTACAATAAAAGAAAACTATTGAATTCTATGTATAACTTTTCCATATAGGTGTGCGCTAAACTGGAAACTGAGAATGTTGTCTCTAATACTGAGAGGAACTGAAAGGAAATAAATGACGCAGCAGCAAATCTCACGACTAAGGGTGAGGAAGGCATATAGATGGATGGATGAATTTATTACAGACGGATAGTTGTCCTTAGCATCAAGGCTGAATTTGCTCAAGTGTGGCAACAGACTTTATCATGTTCCAGTAAAGCAAATCGCCAGGGTTACCAGTGCAGCGTGTCCGCATTTACAGGGCCCACTAATATCTTTAATGGAGGCCCATTCAAACTGGGCCCGATGACTCTTCCCCTATCATAACAGTTGTTTTCTGCACTAGAGAGAGAGCGAGAGTTTCAACACCGACATGCACGGTCAATCGTGTGTGTGTGTGCGTGTGTGTGTGTTAAAGGCGGAATGATAGTTTTTGTCAAGACTGTGTGGTGATAATACAGAAGAATTGTTTGAGGGTTTTAGGGATATCCCTCACACAAAAAAATTGCCACTCATTTAAAGCATTTTGAATGGCATAAACACACACACACACACACACACACACACACACACACACACACACACACACACATACACATACACAAAATGTACGTAGCCACCAAATCAAGGAATCTCCCAAATCCATTTTTAAAGCTTTGTAGCAGTACCCATGATTTGTGTAATTAACTGAAAAAAAAAAAGTTATGTGCGCATTTGTTGCATAATAAGTGCAAGGGGAAAAAAATTGATTGACAGGAGTCAATGTGTGTCCCCAGGGCTGTTGCATTAAAATAATGTGCGTGTATTTGAGGCCTGTCCATGTGCAGTGGGAGGCGGTAGAGCAAACTGTGGTGACAGCTTGGAAAAACAAGGCGCTTTGCTCTCTCAGGGAAGTTCTGTGCTCGCTGTCAGCGCTGAGCACGTCAGCAGCCCTCCACTCCGACACGGGCCTCATTTGATCGCGCTCTCATTCCTCACTGTGCTCGGTTCCGTGCCTTTCCCCTAAAGAAAAGCGTCTCAGAAATCTGTTGTGCTTCACTCTTATCTCCTCCTCAGGACGTGTGACAAGATGTGATCATCTGAAGGAAAGAGCTACTTCTCTCTTTACTCTGACAAAGTACTCCCTCTTCTTTCAGTGGCGTTGTTAACGATGACCTAGAAAATATATATAAAGTTGGCTGCGTGCTTTTATACAGAGCGCATGTTTTAGGTGTGATTATGAAATAATAATTGAAAAGACTCATAAATATAGCAGGAGCATCCGATTAAAAATATTCCGAGAGGGGCGTAAAAATAGGTTGTGGGTTTGAATGCCGGTGCTGACCTCAGCAGTGACTATTCTCTTGGAAATACAACCCGGTTGAAGGAGTAAATGGAGCAATTGCATCATGCAATGCCTCCAAGGCTGCGTCTGTCGACCAGACTGGAACGCGTTCTTGTCAGAAAATCATCGTCCACGTTAATCATGTGCTTGCGTGGGAATGTAAACCTCTATATGTCAATGTATTTTCAGAAAGGGGGAGGCATTACGTGTGCCCATCATGTTTCCACAAAACATCGTAGCATCGCCCACGTTTTTACACAGCTTGTACGTCTGAGGTAACATTGTTTGTCTCTGCAAAACAGATCAGGTTTTTTTCACCTAAAGTTTCTTAAAATTATGGAATTAATGAAATCCACAAGGTTGTCAAAGATGTTTTGGTCATCTACGTTTTTTTGTTTTTTTTGTTTTGTTTGTAAACTGAGAATTTTTCACAGCTAGGATTTTCAGATTTTTTTAGGTATCATACTTGAATTTACTAAATTAATTGCTGCTGGTTTCTTCATTATGCCTGCTGAAAAAAATGTAAGGATTGTCTCTAACAGACTACAGCTAATTGAATGCTCTTGAGTTTTATGTATGAAGCAAAATTTCGCAAAATTTTGGTAAAATATCAGCAGTGTATAATTTCCAATCAAAAGAAAAGCTGCCTGAATTCAGTCTCACATTACACATACACTGAATAACCTGCACGTAGGAGGACCATACAATAAATTTATACAAAATTACAGATGGGCAAATTAAGAGATAAGCCTCACTAAGCTGTAAATCAGGATCCTACAAAGACTGATCTCCAATAGTCATAAAAAATGTTGTAAATATAAACAGGTGGAAAGTGTGAAGACAGCAGCCATTCTTCCCTTGTTAAACTGCTTAAACGTGATTGAACTGGCCCTGAGGCTGATCCATGAAGACGAGGATGATGGGCCTTCAAAATGTGCCAATTAGACCAAAATTCAGATTCAGAAACAATAAAGGCACACGACAGAAAAACGATTTGCCTGGCTGCTGTTGTCATCCTCATTTGCCAAGAGATTAAGGCCTTGTGGATGCTGGCGGAGGATAGACGGGATGTTGGAATCGACTGCGCCGGCTGACAGGCTGCTAAGGTGTGTCTGTCCTTGTTTTCCTCGTTACATCACAAGTGCTAACGCCTCCTGTCTTCTCTGGACTTTATAAAACAAATGCTTCAGACAGAACACCAGCAGAGCACCATTTACTTGTTTACAAAGTTAAAATTTGACTTTGTTGACCATTGCCGTTGATGCATGTGGAAGGTAAACAGAGATGAATGTACAAATGTCAGGCCTCTGGCGCCAGAAGCTACAAACAATCACTGAGTGAATGATTACGGTAGAGCTTGAGGTGTGGGGTGGCTGGATGCTTCCAGTGCTCTGCCTACTGTGGTGTGCAGGAGGGAGGACAAGCATGTGGTTGTGTTAGTGTACATCTGTATACATGTGTATTGGGGGGTGGCATTGGATCTTCCAGGCTTTGAGGAACTAACAGCGCTTCTCCTTATAATAAATTTTTTTGTCTTTTTTTTTTCTTCCTGCAGAACATGCTGGATGGTCACTGAGTGTCCTTTCATGTTTCCAAAATCTATAATCTCTTCCTGTGGATCTTCAGAAATTAAAAATACTCTTTTTACTGCTCAAGAGTATAGTCCACATTCAGTGAACATCAAAATCACCCTTGTCTTTAACTCTGTCCTTGCCAACTGAGATGTCTACATGTGCAAGAGGGCATAGACATGTGAAAAGGTAAACATTTTCCCATGCTGTATTCAGTAGAAGAAAAAAAGTCAATTTAATTGCACCTGCATGTATTTGGTGTCCTGTAGCGAAAAGACAGGAACTTATGTCCGTGTGGTTCAGGCGTAGAATTGACCGCTGTGGAAATGTAGGAGTAAAACCATGGTTACAGACACTTTGCTGTACTGCTTCAGCAGCGGTGTACCATTAACGTGTCCAAGGCAGTTATTTACACTGTTCCCACATGAATTAAAATAACTCTCCGGGTTTTGCACTGTGCTCATTATATTTTAGTTTTTTTTTTTTACAGAGAGATCTGAAATTATTTGAGAGGTTATTTGAACAGTGTAATAGTTTACTAAAATACTTTGCTTAAGGGTGAAAGGTTGTGTCAAGAGGAATAATATGTCAGTATAAAGGAAAAAGTTAGGTTAAAATCTCCAGCTGCCCACTCAGCTGTTCTGAGAAAACCTCAGCGTAGCTGCTGAAATGCTGCCCCGTGCAGATGGCTGTGAAAGTCAGCTGTGTAACACTAGGATTTTCATGGATCACCAGGTTTCTCCCACAGGCTAACACCTAAGACAGATAAAAATACACTAAAAGCATGACGCACGATAAATGTACCTATTTTGTCAGGTCTACCTTTGTGATGTTTGCAGGTCTTTTGGCAACATCAACCTGATCAGCAAATTTGAGTACAAACAGAAATTCCGGTCCATATAGTGCATCTCTGCTAGCTGAATTGAGTTGAAGCTTCACAATGAGAAGTGAGGACTTCAGTCTAACAACTCCTCCAATGTTATTCTACCCAAGATCAGACGGGTATCGTGCCCATCTGCCCACTGGGGCCAGCTGACCTCCTGACAAGATGGGTCTCACCTACAATTGCCACCTTTGAGCGATTAAAACAGGACCACCTGGCATGAGTTCTGGAAACCTTTCTGCTTCTTCTGGTTTATTTCTTTTTGTTTTTTTTATGCTTTTTTGTATTGCATCTAACAGCCTAAAGCAGTTGTCTGTCCCTCTTGGCATGAAATGCTACACAGTACATGTCAAAATTCATGGTGACAAGGAGGTTTCTCCTCATGAGTTGTGCAAAACACTTGCGAGAAAGTCTGATGGAAACACAATGAAACAGTTGCTCAGCCATTCTGTGTTTATCTGTACAGGAGCACGTGAAAATGGATGTCCAAATGTCCGGTGGTCTGTGTGTATGTTGAACTGTCAAGCTCTCTACAGAATGTATGTAAGAGACTCCTTTAGAATCCACACTCAGATTTTTCTCTGATACCATTTTGATGACTTGCTTAAAATATGGATTGAGTGAAAAGATATACCAGCTCTCGCTTGTCAAGGAAAGAAATGAACAAACAGAATTCCATGTTGATTATTAGCAAAACAAAACATGTTCTTTGTAATTATGGATAAATTCTGTATTGTATGGTACTGGTAGCAACCCTTCATTCATATCCACGGGCTCATCGGTGTTAGCCACCCTGCGCAACAGGTACTCCAACTAGGCGGGATCCAGCATCAATCAATCCTTAGTCAAACCAATTCTTACTAGTTCATTCAGTTTTGAATTGTCCACATAGAAACTGAGAGAATTCAAGTCAGATTTGGCATGCTGAAAGCAAAAACTGTTTTGGTGTCATTGTTTTCAAATGTCATATGGCTAGCACAGACGTGCTTATTGGTTCATCTAATACTTTCACGTACTTCTGTAAAAACAGCGTTTTCATTGCGGCTCTCATATATGTAAACTTGAGTCCCCATTATCATTGATCTGCTTTGTATTTGTCTGAATACTGATTTACATTCCCTTCAGTGCGAAGGCCACGGTAATATATAAACGAATTGACACACGGTCGTGGTTTAAAACCCATCACGAGATAGTGCGGCGGAAACCACATTCAGTCACTTCTTTTAAAGGCTTTGTGAAAACTGCATTTAAAACACCAAATGTAATTAATGAGTGTAATTACATATATAATTACGCCCGTCACACTGGGTGCCGTTTGTAAAAGCCACACTGTCTATTGACCACTTCTTGGCACATTAACGCGGAGGTAATTACCGTGGCACTGCCATTTCTCTCTTTATCAGTGTGATTGATATTGTAATCTGCTTTTCAGCACCAGTCAGTCCAGGTAGATGACAAAAAGAAAGCTAATTAACAGAGAGAAGTTAAACCATATAAAAAACAGATTTCAGGGAAGACTGCCACGAATTTTTTTATTGCTATTGTTTTTTTTTCCAAAATAATTTTGCTTTTGTACAATGAGTGAACAAGAATGTAAAAGGTATTAGACTGTTTCCATTTTTTTTGGGGGGGGGGGCAAGCTACATTAAATGCCTCAGTTCATTTATAGCGTGTCAACACATTTGTAGGAAAAAGCTGAATAAAATATTTTCTTTGAGACAACCTTGTATGTGAAGAATTGGGAACCATTGTACTATTCATTAGTATGCCTTGTATGCCTCATGCTTGTCTGGAAGTACAGTAAGAATCCTAAGTCTAACAACTAACGCTTAAGCAGACATGATTTACACAACAGGACAGTGACTCAGATGTGATGTTATACCACTGGGAATGATGCAGGGTCTCATATGTACAGTTTGTCATTGGTACTAAAATATAGCATGGCAGAGACGTCAAGTATTATATATTAAATTTTAATATAATTATTTCCAATAATCTTTAAGAAAGAAGCATGGGGATTTGATTTGTAGTGCCAACACATAGGTGTAGTGTAGGGGCTAGAAGTCTAGCTGCCGATGTCTTGTGTGTGGAGTTCATGTGTTCTCCTCAGTGTGGGAATGTTCCTCTGGGTGCTCCACTTTTCCGATGTAGTCCAAAGGTACGCACATTACAGCACATTACATGGACTGAATAGTCTTGATTTACATCTGCATTGTGTGTATGTGTGTGTGCGCGCACACGCCCGCCCTGTGATGTATCGGGCCCCTGTCCAGGACATACATTGCCTTGTTCCCTCCATTATCCTTTACATATTACACCTACGTATGCTTCATCTCACACCTACCTCAGACCTGCATTGGTCAAATTTTACATTTTAATCTGTTCAATTTGCGTAGCGGGGACAACAAAAACAATTCAACTCTCCCTTGACAAGTATGATCTTACCAAATCTAGTCTGAGTTCATAAGTGCTCTGCCAAGCATTGCCCTAGGCCTACATGGAAGTGAAACATGATGCAAAGCCATTAGCAACACATATGATATGTGTTGCAAAGGTCAGAGAGTGAACATGAGCTGAATTAATGCAGTATAGTGATTTCAGGATGCCTAATAGTGTCTGTTGAAAAAAATGCAGTAAAAAAGTGTGACAAGTTATCACAGTGTGTGTCTTCCAGATCAAATACATATCACTTCTATCACTGAGTACTACTTTTTACCAAGAGTCATAATGATAATGATAATATTAATAATCATAAAACTGCTGAATATATAATATTTATTTTTAAAGTTGAAATAGCTCAGAAATTATAAGGTCTGCAAGAAATCATGTTTCAATTAAATGATTAAAATCAATGTAGAATTTTATTTATTTGTGTTTATTTTGTTCCAGCTGAATTCGTACTTGTTATGCCAGTGTTTCTTGATGTTGCATAAGATTTCTTTGATAGTATTTTCTTTGTAACTTCCATTTCTTTAATTAGGCAGGACTTGAACTGTATTTAAACTATTTTTTGTGGAACAAAGCCTGACTGTTGCCTTAAATAAAAATATATGTAAAGAACCAGACATACAAACCTGGAAGAAAACTGAGTGGTGTTTGCGCATAAATGATAAACTAATGCAAACATATTCAGAGTTATTGGCTTGTTGGTGTGATTGGCATACACCATTCTTTGCATTTTTCAGGCTTACCCATTTCAGTCATCTTGCCATACAAAACGGAGCAGGGTCAGGACAGGAGTTTGTTAAGTGGAAAGAAATTGCTTTATAAAAAAGTCATATCAACTAACTTGTAAAACATCTGAGTCTCAGCAGCACTGAAAATCAAAGGCCATCTGTACATACCGAAGGTAGTCTTCTCTGGGTACAGACTTCAGAAAAGTCAAGCATACAATGTAGTTGCATGGATGTAGTTTAAGTGTGCCTAACATATATTCAGTTAATGAAAACACACGACTGACAACTTTCCATTAATTAATGGACAGTTAATTCCAAAAATATAATTTTTTAGCCTTAAATATTTACAACATAATTTACTAAATATTTTCACAGAACTTCCTTTCGCACTAGATTTTTATGAGCTGTAGAGTGTAGTGTAGGAGCTCTGCTCTTTTGGATGACTGTGTGTTAACAATGCCTTTATGTGCTAGATTTGTTTTCTTTCTCTATAAATAGCCTGATTTAAAATAACATTTTATAACGTTTTATGAATGTGCACAGCAAGCGCCTACCACAACCTGATGGAGGCAAGCTAGGACAAAATAAACATACATATCGTCCTCATTCTTCTGAATTCATTACTTTCCCCATGAAGCACTTCGATAAAAAAAAAATCTAAAACAGTAGGATCACCAATAGAAAACCGGTTAAATGTGCAAAAGGATATATTTATGGGAGACCTATGTACAATTTTTGAATGTTCTTAAAAGATTAAAAGGAGTCACCGGTTAATCGGGAAAATGTGTTCCCTGTTAGCATTCCTTGGGCTCAGATGAGCTGTCTTTTTGTCAAGGAAACGCAAAACTCCCCGTGCTTCTCTTACTGACAGTTTTAAAAATAACGCCATGCTGTCGAACATTTCAAAACAGGGATAAAGGATGTCAAACAGGAGGTTCCTTCATCTTTAAAAATATACCAGAGTTTTCATCAGCCACGCTCAAGCAGCCCCAGAAATCCGAAGGATGATGGGAAATCGGTCTTCAGAATATGCTCTTACGTTTCTGTGTTTTCTTGGTGACTTTTGGAAGCAGTTTTTTTTTTCCAGTGCCTCTTGGCTTATCCAGCTGTATGTCAGGTCATTTAGACAGTGTGAGGTCTGGTTTTGGTTTGGGTCAAGGAGATTAGCCTCAGAGAAGCCACCGAGGCATCCAGATGGAAGTTATTTATTCATTCATCACTTGATTTAGACCCAATATGAAAATTGGTCAAAGGGTGGATTTTTGGAATTTAGCTTTTTACATATTTAAATGTAATAGTGTGTGCAGTCTTTTGACAGTCTGACTTTATATATTTATACATTCTGTTACAGTGGGATTTTTTTTGTTTCCTTGAGTGAAGCATAATATAGTACTGGCTAAATGAAGTGAGTCCTTCTACTACAGACCACCTCTAAGAAGTTTCAGTTTTTGATCCGTTTCAAGAAAAAAAAAATTCAGGATTCACAATCCTGTAAGCAAGATGTTCCTCATTTAATTTTTACACCCAGGGTGTCAAAGTGGTTGCTGATTAGATAAATTTTTAGATTTAGTTCAGCTGACATCTCATATACTATTATATTATGTTACTTCTGAAAATCTGATTCTGCTAGAATAATCAGGTTATATATTTGTTTTTTTTTTTTTGTTTTTTTTTTGCAGTGCAGCAAAGGAATTATAGTTTAATAGAAAGAGGGCTTGACAAATAAAGTATTAAAAAGTGCTGTAGTAAGCCTTTTTTAAATGTCGTGGCTTGCAATTCAGTACTAATGTATTCTTTTTTTACATTTTAACATGGAACGTTGGGCAGTATAATATAGTCTCACTAAGTGGGTTTATGTTAAATACATAAGAAATCTTATGCAACATCAATGTTTGTGGATATATATACAGTTAATTGTCCCTTTCCGACATGTGTCATGGTGAACACATTTCATATTTGGCTATTGGTTTCCATGACAAATGGTCCAGTGGCTAAACATACAGTTGAAGTAAGAAGCTCTTGTTTGCATATATTACTTAAGGATGTAATACATGATAACAGTATGCGATTGGTCACTCCACAAAGGGAATCAACAAATCCTGAGCCATACAGCACTCAGAGCACAAGTGCTTATTCAACATGTCCAGTCCGGTTGACAATAAGGCCATTTGCATTTTGGCACTTTAATCAGTTGCGTTTCACCCCTCTGCAATCAACACCTATTGTGAAACTCATTTGTTCAGCCCACAGATGCTGAACAAGGTATTAAACTGCATGGTCATGCAGGACCCTTTCTGCAGGTACTCTATGGCGTTTGAAGACTTTTTCGACATGATTCATCTTGACAGTTAGCTTAAAGGGCACACTCTGTCTATTTTTTATGGCAGTATAGAACTGTGCCTTTGGGGAGATGCATAATTGTAGGAATAATTGATCATGTAAGTGTTTTGCATTTCATTAAAAATTAAAGGGCAAAATGCAACTGAGCACATGTCAGCCTCTCTTGGGAAAATGACCAACACTGTGAAATAAGAGAGCTGAACTGACAAAGTTTGTTCCACAGACAAGCTGAGAGAAGAAACTCCACTGCTCTGACACTGTGTCACATAAGTGTCCGTCTTTTTTCACTGACGTTAATGGTCTATTTCAGGGAGTAAAGCAGTAATGCAGGGATCAGCCCTGAATGGAATATCAGCCCTCACAAGGCACTTGAATACCAAGATGTTCGTCTTCAGTCAAACAGAAGAAACCTGTACACAACTGTACATTGAGGTGTGTGTCTTCAGCAAAACAGAAGAAGCCTATACACAACTGTACATTGAGGTGTGTGTCTTCAGCAAAACAGAAGAAGCCTATACACAACTGTACATTGAGGTGTGTGTCTTCAGCCAAACAGACGAAACTTGTACATAACTGTACAATGAGGTGTGTGTCTTCAGCAAACAGACGAAACCTGTACATAACTGTACAATGAGGTGTGTGTCTTCAGCCAAACAGACGAAACTTGTACATAACTGTACAATGAGGTGTGTGTCTTCAGCAAACAGACGAAACCTGTACATAACTGTACATTGAGGTGTGTGTCTTCAGCCAAACAGACGAAACCTGTACACTGGGGTGTATGTAAATAGTGAGCAGAGACCAGTGCTCAGTTAAGTTCCAGTCCTGACTCTTTGTGTGCAGTTTGCATGTTCTGCCTGTGGCTTTGTGTCTTTAGTCCATGTGCTCTAGTTTTCTGTTCCAGTCCACAAATGTGCACGTCAGGCAGGTGGACACCGTTAGATTTCCGTATGCACTTGAATGTGTGTGTTTGTAAGAGAGAGCAACCATCCAAACTGTACCCTTTTTATTACCTGCTATTCTTGAAACTGGTTCTGTTCACCATACAGCACAACTGACCTATTAAAAACTGAAAAAATATGTAATTCTCTCTGATGTTGCCATCATCAACAACTACAGAACTGGTTCTACCGGTGAGTTTGCTCCACAGCGAACTACAAACATTAGGCGATCTAAACAAAAGATGTTTGGTCTGACGGCCCACAGGAACCTCAAGGTGAGAATTGGTTTTGTGGAATTGTTAAGGACATCTCAGCAGTTGAGTCCTCTGCCTTGCCCATAAAAATAAAGATTAGTATCTGTGAATTAACCGAGTGGATCGGATAATCTATAAATGAGTCAGTTCACAGTCTACTTCACTATTTCACTGCCTACATCGATTTTTAATCTTGCCTTGTCTACATTACTTTACTCCCAGGGCCAATTGTCATTTAACATTTCCTTCGATTATCTTTACACCTTCTTATTATTATTGTTGTCATCGGTGGTATTGCTTTTGTTAAGTTTCTTTACTTTCTTACTGAATGTGGGAAAATTTAATATTATTATTATTAATAAAATATAAAAAAGTGTGTTTTGTCATGCAAATCTATTTATCTAATTGTTAATATTGCAGCAAATTAGGTTTTTGGGTCAAATAGCAATAAAAAACAGACACAGAGCAGAGAGATGAACCCAGTTTTCTGTCACCAGATAAGGCTTTCATTACTCCAAAACACAATCCCATCTCAGAATGGAAAATCCAGACAGAATAATCAAGAACCAAAAGATAAACTCATGGTAGCAAGACACAAGGGATCAGGGAATTTGGAATATGGTAAAAGCACACAGAGACCAAGACAATCTACAAAGAACCACTCAGTGTTCACAAAAGAACTTGGACAAGGGATAAACTGGTGTGCACAACAGGCAGGAAAAGACAGTCAGGAAATCTCTAAATCTAACGAAATAGATAATCGATTTGACAGGGGCAAACTGAATGACTGGATAAGGTTTGTGACTGAGGAAAATGGATGTTTGTGTGGTGTGCCTAAGATGTGTGAGACATAACTAGAGGAAGGTGCTACACAGGAGTTTGGCACGCTGCTCGGAAGTCTCAAGTGTCCAGCTCAGAACTGACCAATCACCTTCAGCTGGTGACATCATCAGAACAGCAGACTGGTAAGTGTGCGATAAGCTCTGCTAAACTAGTAAAGGATGCACAAAATTGAGATTGAATTACCAGAATTCAAAAATCACTGGAATATAACCTGTCTTTTTCCAGTGTGAACGCCCTGACAACAGAATTGCCATTATTTAAGTTTTTCTTTTTTTCCACAGCTTCATAGTGAAGTGCTCAGCAGTTTGAAACAAAGCATTTTTCATCCACTGAATTTGGGCAAACCTGCTACAGCATAATCTTTTCAACAGTACAAAGTCTTAATTTTCAGAACAGTGCCTTTAAAGTATATGATCATTATCATTTATATTCCAAAATTGCAAATAAAATGAATAAGGCCTTTCAGTAAGGCAAGGCCAGTTTTAGACTTTGACTATAGCTGTCTTTGACAAAGCATTCTGAAAAAATCCACTGACAAATGATGTATTGTACGCCATGAGGTAAATTTCAATGACTTTTGTCCCAACAGCATTTTCTGTCCTTGTTCATACAAAAAAAGGAGAGCTGAGCATTGTGGGGGAAATCATAAGTCTTCCCATGAGAAAGCAATTTAACCAGCAATCTATAGGAATATTTATCATCTGGTAATGGCACATTAATCACAGCTCTGGGAGGCATGACTTTCGCCAATATTGTCGATTATATCTTCGAATGATAATGTGGCAAAGTAACGTTTATCTGCAAAAAAAAAAATCTTTTTGGTCAGGCTGAATGAATATGGAACAGCCCCAGTTCCGCTGACGCACAGGGTTCGACTTTCAAACTGTCCACAGGTTAACTTTTCTGTATGTTAGGAAAAAATTCTGCTTATGTGGTGCAACCACTCATGGATTATTAAAAGTACCTGTAATGTACTGCAAATGAAAGCGTGTCATGCAGCTTGATTCACTCCATCTATATACACATAGAATAGACTAGATTCCTGTCTGTACCGCTTCATAAAAATTCCTACATTACCACACATTATATATCTATGAACAAACATCAATATCTTTTCTCAGTAGCCGTGCTAGAATCTCCTCTGTAATGGCTGTCCTGAATTGTGCATTGTCTACTTCCTTTTTAACTGTTGTTCATTGTCATCGGACCATACTGCCAATTTTAGCTGAGCATTCTGCTATTAAAAGACACCGACTTACATTTTAACAGCTGGTAATTTCAGGATGAGTGTCTCGAGCTGAACCGTATGATATGCCTTTTGTAAATCTGACTAAATGACACTCATTGCACTGTCACTTAGGTGGAACCTGCCTCTCCTGCATGCAGACTGTCTATTAAAGTGTCACAGATCAACAGGAAGTCTATTGCATTGGATTGTAGTGGAGCGAGACGCATGTCGTCACTGCAGTTTTACTGCTCTTGGCCTTTCGTTGCATTTTTCTCCTTTTGCCGTGCTGAAGTTAAACTGTCCAACTTTGAGAACGAATTTTTTTTAATTCAGTCAATAATACCTCATTATTTTTTAAAGAAGTCTCTGTAAATACCATCAGGTCTCTGGCACTTAAATAAATTTTATTTCTCCACTCCTTAAAATACTGTTTTCAGCTTCTGCTGAACCAATGCTTTTCTTGTTCTTTGTTTTTAAATTAAATATATCATTCTTGGTTCAGTAGAGCACTGCAATAGTTGTCAAAGGTCCCTTTATAAATTTTACATTTTGCTGATAAGTTGCCTGCTTAAAATTTTTTTTTTTTGCTTTGTCACAAAGTCTACTAGTCCCAAGTACTTAGCTGTGGAAAATAAATATCCTCTCAAGAAATTGTTTATGATCTTAATTACCTTTATATTGTTTTTCTTACAAGTAGGTCAACGACCTGTACTTCCCACTGAGTTTGAAGAGTGAATCCCTACAGACTAACGCCGTACTGATCTCTGCTGTCCACCTCCTGTTCACCTGTGTCCTCGTTTGTCTACAGCTCTAAATTCATTCATTTCATGTTATTAACATTGATTTATTTATTGCATTTTTTATGATGTTATACATCCCTGAATGGTTTTGAAATATACTGCTGCTTTGTTCTTCAGTAATGCCTGTTTTCCAACCTTCAAGGTTACATTAGCCTTCAGAGTCATTCCAGAAATTTAATAAATATTTTTTACATCCATATATAATTTTTTGCTCTTTGGAACAAAGAAAAACAATCCCCACATTTAGACAGGGTCCTGTGTAGTGCTAGCTGCCACCTGTCAAAATCAGATCCATCCATCCATCCATCCATTATCTTAACCGCTTATTCCTGGTGAGGGTCGCGGGGAAACCTGGAGCCCATCCC
>JABJVR010001814.1:0-18480 GCA_025773905.1 Chitala chitala
TTAAAGCAGTTCTGAAGGCAAAAGGGGGTCCAACCTGGTATTAGCAAGGTGTACCTAATAAAGTGGCCAGTGAGTGTGTGTGTGTGTGTGTGTGTGTGTGTGTGTGTGTGTGTATATATATATATATATATATATATATAGGGGATGGGTTAAATGCAGATAAGTAATTTCCCTATGGGTATAATAAAGTATTATAAATACAATATATATATATATACAGAAGACAGTCTTCTTCCAGGAACTGTGTGAGATATGTGTGTTTTAATGTAACAGGAACATGATTAGTAATAATTTCTCAAGTGTTATGTTGTTTAACTTATCAGGCCTTCTGTTAGTACAATACAAACTGGTAGTTTAACTCCATAACAGTAATGTATGCTGATTATTTTAAACAGAACAGCCTTAATTTCTGATGTCTGGCCAAGCATTTTTTTCCTTTGACAGCTACAGGTAGTCTCAGTCAGTGTTACTTTGAATAGGGGGAAATAAGGAGAGATTCACAGAGACATTCTGACATACAAGGGCTTCGTATATAGGATGCTACTTTACAGCTGTTGTTATGTACAGCAAATTAGTGGAAAAGGAGGTGCATAGCCTCACACAAAATAGTGACGGTACACATAGGGCACACTGAAAATCCACAAAGCCTCACTGTTAGTACAAAGGGTCCTCTTTGTGCACAGATATTATCATAGTTAAGCGGCCTGATGGCTCAATGGGTAGACCATGAGGCTGGGATGTGGAATTCTCCCAGTTCGAGTCCCAACACAGCCAGGTGTGTCCTTGAGCAAGACACTCAGTGCTAGCTCTCCTAGGCACTGCATGTGGTCCCCTCAGGGGATGAGTTAAATGCAGAGAAGTAATTTTCCTATGGGTTTAATAAAGTACTATAAATACAAAATAATCATACCACTCTATATTTCTTCAAACATCTGTCTGTACTCTTCACTAAAAGATAGTGTGTTCAAACAGTGCTCATCACCATCTAATAATCTTCACACAGGCTTAACCTTTTCTATGGGGCCCCTTTACCTTTGTAACTGGAAACAGCTGGTAAATTACAAAGCTATTAACAGGATAAGGCAACAAACAGCCCAAGAAGAATTAGTAGCAAAGCCCAGAAGGTAAATATTTGATCTCATAAATGCCACATGGCATTAACACCGCCATGCTTTTTTTTATCAGCTCAGTTAACTACACCCATGTTCACCAGCTCCTAACATAGCAGTGGGAAGAATGGCTCCTTCATGGGAAATGAGGCTCTTCGCCATTCAGATTGCTAACATTGGGCATGAACTGGGTGAGATGGACCACAGTAAGCCTGAGAATTCCTGTCCTCTGCTGACTGTCATGTTGAGGACCTTCTGTAGGACTGAAAGAAGAAGGGAAATTTGCTTGGATCTGGATAAGAGGGGGAGGTTCTTCGTCTATGGGTGGTGACACTAGCCTGTGTGTTGCAGCTCCAGAGGAAGAGGCACATCGGCAACGACATTGTGGCCATCGTGTTCCAGGAGGAAAACACGCCCTTTGTACCAGACATGATTGCGTCCAACTTTCTACATGCCTATGTGGTGGTGCAGGTGGAGAATGCCTGTTCAGACAATGTCCTGTATAAGGTAACACCTCAGCTATCCTCAACATGCACCTTTACATCTGTTACCTTCTTTACGAAGCAGAACCATATCTCCTACTAGGTGGAATGTCTGTGCTTTCCCAGGTGCATGGGGCAGTGCTCACAGTGCTTCCCAGTGTTCAGGGCAAGGGTCCCATTCTTCTTGCCTCACTGAAAATATCAGGACACATTTAAATTTTTGCCTTATTTAAACCAGAAGAGCAAAAAGATGTGGTTAACTTTTTAAGGACTTTGTTAAAGTAGTGAACAGAACTTAAAAGCCTTAAACACTTGTGTGTGTCTGTGTGTCTGTTTGTTGGCCCTAGAAAATGTTCCCCAGTCACCTTTATGATCAAGGTTGTTTTTCATAAAGAAACAGAGTAAACATTTCAGCAATGTCATCAGTTCCTGCACTTGGGTTTTACTTGCATGTAAAAAACATGACCAATAAAAAAAATGAAACATCTGCATGTTCATATGAGGCAGTCATCTCCAACTAAGTGCAAAGATATCAACACTTTCAGACTGAAATTCCAAAGCATACAGAATACTTAGTAGCCATTGCAGAACTCAGCATATGTGAGCCATATGATCCATTATGGTAAAACATGACTAAGTGAAAAGTGGTGCTGTCACGTGGTCCAGTACGGGTGTGTCGACTCCCCAGGTGTCTGTGACAGCACGGGATGATGTGCCCTTTTTTGGACCTGCCCTGCCAGATCCAGCTGTTTTCAGAAAGGTGGGTTTGCTTTGCCTCAGTTGCAAAATGATTTCTTGCTTCGTTGTGTATTTTCAGGCAAATAACATCAGTAAGGACTGTCAGCACTTTGTTCAGACATTGCTTTTGCATTTAAAAATCATTCAGCATTGCTTTTGAACTGAAGTGTAGAAGGATGGTTCTGTTAATTTTGTTGCCTGCTACTGTCCCCCCTCCTGCTAACTCCCATCAATCTTTTCCTTCTCCCTTTGTCCCCTTCTTTTCTCACCGTGGTCCTGCTTCACCTCCCTATGCTGCTCTCACACTGTCAGGGCTCGGAGTTCCATGAGTTTCTCCTCACCAAGCTCATCAACGCTGAATATGCCTGCTACAAAGCAGAGAAGTTTGCCAAACTTGAGGTGGGAGCTTACAGTGGAGTCCCTTCTGCAGCAGGGATTCTGCTTAATTAGCTTGGGGACAAATTTTAAACAACAAAAACAAATTGAGAAAATAACCATAGTTCACTTATTTGGGACACCATTTTGTTTAAGTGGAACACCCGCTGCTAGATGACATGACTGTGACATGTGGCATGAGGGTCATTATTGTCTTAGTCATTGCAGATTTGCTCAATACCGAACAGTTGTTGAAAGTGACTGACAAAGCGTTTGTTATCACTGTGGACATTGTACTAATGTAGCTGTATGTCAATTGAGCTGATTTACAAAGTAACGCACTTTAACATTGTTGCCAGTTTTGTTAAATGACATCCATTAGTAGTCCACGTCTATGATCTGCACTGAATATCGATATGATTTACTGGCAGTTCAGCTTTGGTCAGCAAAAATAAAATTAAACAGAAGCAACTCAATAAGTTGCTCTAAATTACATTTATCTTTTATGCACAAGTACATAAAGTATAAATTGTTTTTAGCATAAATATTGATGTTCTGTATTTTCTGCAGTACATTTTGTTTTATATGTGTATTTCTGTTACTCATGAAATGGTGCATTTTTAGGTGATTTTTAACTCCACATAAAACCTTGCAGCTGGGCAGCCTAATAGGGTGAGGGCATCCTAGTCTGGATGTATCCCAGTTAGTCACAATTATTTATACATCTTTAAGAAGAAAAATAGTGAAAAGACTTTCTACGTCACGTTTTGTTTTATTACATAAGACGAACTAACTGACTGTGTACATGCTTGTGGTTGTGTGTGCATCTGTTTGGGTGTTCACGTGTGCACGCGTGTTGCCAGGAGCGTACGCGAACCGCCCTGCTGGAGACGCTGTATGAGGAGCTGCATCTCAACAGCCAGGCCATGATGGGCCTGGGGGGCGAGGATGAGAAGCTGGAGAATGGCAGCGGAGGAAGCGGGGGCTTCTTTGAGTCCTTCAAAGTAAGTTTTCTCAACTACAAGCATGCATTCAGGGACCTGAATGACCTTCCACAATAACCAGCCATTGGGTTGGAATATTAACCTCCCTGAGCCAATGAAAATGTCTGAATATTAAGTGTTTGCCGATTGTGCAATCAGTGGAGAATTAGTTGTTTTAAGGGTATGAGAAGACGTCAGTGACTTTTCTGTAGCAAACCAAAGACTGTGCTCCAGATGACCACAGTCAATTAGCCATTCATTTGAGTTAGCTTGAGATTTTTTGAATGATGGCTGTTGGTCAAGTAATTATCTGCGGCATGTGTCAGCAGCTCTGTGACCGCTTTGGGACTATACTCAAGGCATGACAGTTGTCCCAGTAAATGTACTGCAGTTATTGGTGCTGTAGAGAAACTGGTGTGTGTTTGCTAATGGATTTGTGTGACAGTTGGCATGACAGTGACCCTAACTCTTAATTCCCTTCTTACCCCCAGTTTTTTTCAAGAGTGCCCTGTATACCTCACTATATAGAGAACTTTATGGATATTAAATATTTCTAATCCTTTTTTGTATTTGAAAAAGTAACAGTTAAATGCTTACTTGATACAGCACTGCAGGAATTGGAATTTATGACCTTCAGAACCTGGGTCATGACCCCTTGACCTTTCATCCCTTTCTTGTGTCTACGTTGCCTCTTTTTCGGTTTAATGCTACATTGCAGAGACCTTGGGAGGTCTTAGAGATTGGACAGGCCATGGGAGTTCATCAGAATCTGGAGCACAACCTGCATGGCACAGTCACAAGTGGCATCTTATGTAGCCAACTCTTAGCCAACATCTAACAACTAACGTCAAGCGAGCTATCATGTTAGCTGGCCTGCATGCTTCCCTGTGGTTGTCTTTCTTTAACCCCTTCTCCTCCGTCTACTCCCTTTACCGTTTGTCTGAGCGTGCTGGTCTTTTTTCACACTACCTACTAGAACTTTCCCTTCCCTTATGGTGTATATCGGTCTTGCCGTTTAGACCCTGGAAAAGTACGGTGAGGCTGTTGAGCCTATCTCTCTTTCTTTCTTTTTTTTTTCTCTCTCTCTCTCTCTTATTCTCACTGTCTGTTTTTCTCTCTTCACACTCTCTCCTTGTCTTTCCTTCTCTCTCCCCACTCTGACACTTTGTACCACTCCACGGCTCCCCCTGTTGTTTGGCCTGAGCACCGCAAGCTCAACATGTCTCTGCGTCTCTGCGTCTCTCTCCGTAGCGGGTGATCCGCAGCAGGAGCCAGTCTATGGACGCCATGGGGCTCAGTAACAGGAAGCCGCATACTGTCTCCACTAGTCACAGTGGCAGCTTTACCCACAATCCACCAGAGACTCCCAAAACCACTGGGATAGTAAGTAAAACCGCTTCAGGCTGCCAAAAGGGCAGCCAGGGTTGTCCCTCCCTAAATGACCCAGACCAATCAAAATGCCCCAATATTCCCCTCCACCCTTCCAACATCCTCTCAGAGATTCCCAGAGTCCACATCCTCTAAAGGCCCTAGTTTTTTCCTAACACAAACCTTGTATGCCTCCTTGTCGCTTTTTTATGTAATATGATTAAAAAGTGCTCCCTCGAGTGATGAGTCTTATCTGCTTGCTTCGCTAAAACTCTGTGTATACTTTCATCAGTTCTGTAGGCATATCACAGAAGTTTCATCTTTGATGTTAAAGTGGATGTGTGCCATACGCCTTATTACATTAGGTAACCCCAGTTATTCACTTTTTGGGTGTTATGCCATCAACAGTAATAGACTAAATGTCAGCTTTGTTGGCTCCTGCCCTGTTGAGTTCTCTCACTCCTTGAGATTGGCACAAAAGAGGAAAAACACCCATCCCACACCAAAAACCACCCCTGCTGACATACAGACAGACACAACCAGAACAACATATGGAAGCGTACTACTGAGCCATGAATGTGTTCTGGGTAGTGAAATTGAGGGGAGCAAGTGTCATGAGCAATACCACATGAATGCTGTGGAAAAGGTGTTGGATTTCACTTCTATTAATCAAGAATCCTTCACGTGCTACAGCCACAATCAGCCAATCCTTCCTCCTTCTCTATTTCTCTCTCCCTCTTTCTCTCTCTCTCTCTCTCTCTCTCTCTCTCTCTCTCTCTCTCTCTCTCTCTCTCTATCTATGTATTTATCTTTTCCATTGGCTTTGTCATGCTGTCATGCTTTCACCTTTGTGCAAGCTATCCACTGACTTGAGGTTGAATTTCGGGGTAATTTGATTCCACTGCCTGTTTCCTTCAGCCGCCTGAATACCCAGAATCCCCTGCATGGCTGTCAAGCCTCAAACCCTGCATGAAAATGCCAGCGGTCAGCCAGCTGCTGCGGCGTCTGCACTTCAGTTCATTTTCCATTTTATTTTTACAGCAGAGTGTTTTATCTTTTAACGGGTTAGGAGATGCCTAACTCAGTTGCTTAGAGCCGAACCTTTTACTTAAAGACAGCTTTGTTTTCGGTTTTTAAACTTCAAGCATTGTAATTTCAGATTAAATACTATACTTAATGGGAACACGTGGCAATTTTTGGGAAAATGGCAATTTTTGAATCTAACTTTTTAAGCACTATGTTACCGTGAAAGTGGAGTGGAATAAGGTAGGTCAGATGTGGAAAAAACAGTGTGTACCCCCCCCGTCTCTCTGTCACAGTTCTGTCTAGAATGGTGACACTAAATCCAGTAAAACAAACACAAAGTCTGCATTTTCATATAAAACATGCACTGATGTTCTCCTTTTTGCCCTCTATTAATCTGTGCACAAGCTCCTCCTTGATCTGCCCAGTCACTATACACTGTTGAGCTCCCTAAGTTCACAGTCCTCTAAAGAGACGAACATCCCATCAAGGCTCCTTGGGGAACACAGGAGGAGGCCAGGCTGGTGTGCAGGGACTGTTACACAAAGAGCAGTTTTACTGCTTACTTTTTAACTGCTGATCTGACCTGAATGCCCCACATAGGCAGACAATTGAACGAGAAGTGAGTATTTTGAGGGCTAGCCATGCTGGTGGATTTTGCCTCTGCTTGGGCCTTCCACTTCCTTGGTGAGTTATGCATTCCTTCTACAGCAATGGGAAGCCCTTCTCCTTCCTTGTTGTCTTGTTGAACTAGTCCATCTGTCTTCAGCACCCACATGGGTGCCTTCTTAAAAACTTTTGGCCTGTTCTTTCTTCTGCCTTATCTCAACCCTTCCTTCAGCTCCATGGCTCTTTTACTTGTATATGTAACGTGCCAAGCAGGCCGGACTCTTTGCCTTCCTTGTATGTTTGTCACACTGCTCTCTGCTCTGGTTCCTCCGTATTTTCACCATAACACCCCTCTCCCCCCATGTGCATATCCTAAATTTATGTGATTTTTTTTTTTCCGTTGTTTTATACCGTTGTTCTCTACATTGCTATTTGAACGCAACCTGCTGCATGAGATTTCATGTTGTTTTTTTTTCTCTCTCCCTCTCTCTCTCTCTCATTTCTTTCTTCCCCCCTCTTTCTTTCTCTCTCTCCCTCCCTTTCTTTGTCTTTCCATCCTATTCAGTCATTGCTTGTCCCGGGGAAAAGTCCCAGTAGATACGGACGCCGTGGAAGCGCCATAGGGATAGGAACCATAGAAGAGGTTCAAGTGTAACTCTCTGTCTACTCCCTGACTCTGCACCATGGCTCTTAGTGCAGGAGAGATAGGCCACGGGACCCTGCTAAACACACAAGGTCCAAACTGGACAGCTGCTACATGCTGCACCTGTAAACCAGTAGGGGTCACTGTACCTTTACGGCTCACTCGTATGATGCACTGACATCCTACCCAGTGTCCTTCCAGTATTTTCTGGTTTTGACTCAGCTACAGGTTTAAGTATCTTTAAGAACAGTGTTAATTAACAAAATCTAATTTCAGATTTACACATTGTCCATAGTTTAGGATAAATGGGATACACATACAGTCAATAAAAAAAAAAAATCTCTCTGGAAGATTTTTACAGAAAATCTGTTATGATTACAAAGCAGTCTCTGACATCACTCGTGATGTAAAGCATTTTGTTTTACAAGTGATGGCCGTATGTTCCATTTTTTCATTATACAGCTACAGATTTATTACACTGTACATATTGATGCATCTTAGTAAAACAGGACACTATTTAGAAATTGGCTTACAAATTTTACAGTTTAGCATGTCTTGCTGGCAGCAGACTGACAGTGGGATATCTGTGTCCCTCGCAGGCACTGATCATTCCTGGGAAGAGCCCCACCAGAAAGAAGTCTGGGCCATTCAGCTCCCGGAGGAGCAGTGCTATTGGGATTGAGAACATTCAAGAGGTCCAGGAGAGGAGGTGAGTGGACAAGACATGAAGGATAGGCAGGCTTATGTAAATTTACTATATTTATACTATATAAGTATAGAATGTATACTTAGTGTGAATATACTATAAAGTATGCTTAGTAGCCAGTCAACCTTGGGTGCCCAGAGGTTTTTTTTTTCCACATTGTGGAGTTTTTGGTTCTCCTCTGCTGTTGTCTACATTTATTCTTATCTTTAACTTCAATCATTCACCTGCTGTTATTTCTGTAATATGTGCAATTTCGTCTGTAAAGCGCTTTGAAACACCTTGTTGTAAAAGGTGCTATATAAAAAAAATGAATTAAATTAAACTGAATTATGCAAGTATAGAAAGTATGCTTAGTATGCATATACTGTATAAGAATATGTATTTTGATGCACATGCTTTACCAAATGGCATGAATTAAATTAACTCTGGTGACTGGCATTGGCACTGGCACTGGATTCGCTGGCAGAGACTCATGGCAGTAACAGTGATGGAGGAGAAACTCGAGCTTGATGCATGAAATTCAGATTCTTTATGCTTATCCTGCCATCACAGCAGGGAGTGCTCCCCAAGAACACAGAAAACAGCGGACAGTGGGCACGCCTCTCAGGAGCCCAAGTCAGAAGACTCATCAAATCAGAGCTCCCCTGAGATGCCTACTACGAAGAACAAGTGAGCTGAAGTGCTTGTGGAGTGTGTCACGACTCTCTCAATCATCCTGTGATGAGAGTACAGTTGTTTGCCTGTAGCAACCAGTAATCTGTTTGAGTGATGTGTCTGAATTATTCAAGATAATATACCGTAATGCTTATACATCTATTATAGCTGGAAATAAGTTTACAGTTCCAGTGGGTTCCATACAAAGTAGGCTGGATGATGAAGCAACATATACAATCAACGCGCCCGGGCGTGTTACAAGTTATGTTGATGTGCAAATTATGAAGTTTTTAAAACCTTTAAAACGAGAAGTTCAAGTTTTTAAAAACATGTTGTTACTAACAGCCGAACGTTCTTCTACGTTCTTAAAAAATAAATAAATAAATAAATAATAATAATAATAATAATCGAAAAATTTAATTCTATTATCTACGACTTATACAAACAAATAAAATTCGGTCATTATCAGAGTTTCTGTTAGGTATAGCCATGGTTGCCTACAGTGTACGCCCATTGGACAAAAATACTTTAATGCTTAAAGGAAGGTGAAATATGGCGAGCAAAAAGTCGTACACAGCTGCTTTTAAGATGAAGATAATTGCACTGGCTGAGGAAAAGGAAACATTTTGCTGCTAAAGTTTTCAATGTTCACCGTCGGGGTGTTAATTCGGTAAGAATAGCACAGATTTGAAGACCTTATTATTGTACGCGATTAACTTCATTTTCGGAGGAAATTCAAGGTGCATGTTTTTTCTGATACAAAACATTGTATCAGAACTTCACTTGTCCTGTTCTACAAGTGATGCCGGTGCAATACACGGCAAATCAATTTGAGATTCAGAAGCGGATTTTGTCCAAATAATGTAGCATTTTTGTGTTAAATAATCTTGTAGAAAATGCGTATAAATTCACTGCATTTACACATTCATTCTCTGCAAATCCACACTTTTATGCATTGACCACGTTTGTATGTCACCACGTTAATCGCGTAGAAGGGGTGCACTTTGTCTCGCACTGTTATCGGGAAGGGGCGTGTCTATTAGGGGAATTACGGTATGTCACAGCTTTAATCGAGAAGGGGTCCGTTTTACCGTGTCTCGTACTTTATCGTGTGGGGGCGCGTCTATTACAGTAGGTGCGTTAATTAGGAGAAATAAGGTACATACTGTTGCCCCAGTGCATCTGGGAGATTTATCAATGCGTCCACAATGTGTTGTTTACAGTGTCTAATGAGAAATGTAGATCCAGTTCCTGCAATGTCATACATAATATAAAGTGTGTACAACACAGTTGCAGTCCCAGAGTGCCTGAGTGACCCAGGTGTGCAGTTCTGCCATGTGTTTCAGGGCTCCCTCTATCCCAGAAAGGAACGACTTGTCCCGTTCCTCTTCAAATGCCAGCAGCTTTGCCAGTGTTGTGGAGGAGAATGAGACAGAGGCCGTGGAAGAATATGACACTGGCCTAGTGAGTGCTTTTCACATTACTACTATGTGTGGCATGTTACTCGTCGTGCTGATCTCAGGGTGTCAGTAGTGTCACACTGCAGTTCTCAGTAAACACTGCTATAACTTTGGCTGAGAAACAATTAAAAAGGTAGTGAAAAAGCAATGACATCTGTCTGACTACACAAATGGGCAGGCATTACCGTATTTGTGGAGTTACTGAGGTAACAGTTCATTAAAAGAAAGGAACTGAAAGCAGTTAAAAGTAAAACATGCACAGTAAATTTAAAAAGACAGACTGAAGGTGCTGAAAGCCAAATAATCGTTTTCTTTTTGTTAACTGCTTTTAAAACTTTGTTGCATAGGGAACTTTAATTAGCGTGAGTAATTTACTTAACTAAAGTGATATTAAGAAAGAGGGAAGGAGAGTTGTATGGCTTTGTGTAAATTGCCCACAGGAAAGTCTCTCGTCTGCTGGGACCCCACACAAGCGAGACTCCTTTGTCTACAGCTCCTGGGTAGAGGACAGCACCAGCAGTACTAGCCGGGGCAGTTCTCCAGGTGAGGGTGTTCCACAGCTGTTTTTGTGTGGTTCAACAAGAAGGGCAGAGGGCAGGGGGTGGGGCCTGCCTTTGGAGCACAAGGTCATATGGTGGTCATTCATGTGGAGACACTTGTGTCACAATAGGTCATGCCCATACAGAACGCCATGTGTCCCATGTCTCCGCAGCACCCGCCCGGACCCAGTCCTTTGACGCAGCACGGTCAGACACCCGTCCCAAGCCGGATCGATCAAAGGACACAAAGTCATCACTGGTGAGGAACTGTGAGGACAGTGTTGCCCTTTTTTATTTTTTGTCATCAAGTGGTTTAATCTAGCACTAAAAACCGGGTGCGCAACAAGGCTTTGCATTACCCTTCTACCTGTTACACAGAGTATAGAACGGTGCTGAGCATCTTTACATGTGCCAGTCACAGACTCTTTACAGAATGCTAGATGACATATTTCCAGTTTTATTTAACAGAGTAAATCGCAGGCTTAGTGCAAGTTTCAGCAGCGCATTTCACTGCGTCCATAACTTACTAAGACTCTTTTGAGCTACATCACTAAGACTGTCGATTTATTCTTTTTTGAAACATCAAAGTCTGAAAGGTGCTTTAATTTCTTTATTGAGGGATACATCTTCAGTTATGAGGGTGACTTTAATATTTATTCATTTCACTAAAGCTCGCCTAATGAAAGAGAGCCTGAATAAATCAATGAATACAGATAAATGGAGATTTAGCCATCGATGAAATCAAAATAGTACAATGAGAAAACGTGTTCATTTAAAGCTTAACAATCCTTGTGTCTTTGGTGGCTGAGGGTGTGACAGTAAGGAAACATGAGGAGCCCACACAGTGCAGCTCTTTTACATGGGAAGGTTTAACATTTTGCCTGATTATCTGTTTTTTCTAGGTTTTTCATTTATACATTTGTTACCGTGTCAGTGTTGTCTTCGTCTCACTTCTAGGTTTGCCAATAGACATGCATTCTCTGTTAGGGTGCCTGGCAAGTTCTCTGCTCACTTCCACTAATCATTCCAGGCAAACTGTTATTCCTTTCTTCAATCTTGTCATACTTCTCTCTTGGTGACATAAAGCTCTTTATGCTGAAAGTGCTCACCGCAAGCAAACAGCGGCTGCTGTCTCTACGTAGAGAAAAACTGGTACCCTGTTTTAGCTGCAATTATCTGTCTCTTTTGCAAGGTCACCATTGTCTTCAATGTGCATGTCAATGTTATTTGTAAAGAATATTTAATGGCAATGCCGTTGTCCAAAGTGCTGACCAATAACAGGTATAACAAGAACAAATAAATTATAAAACAATGCAACAACACAATAGAGTAAAACAATGACAACCGAATAAAACAATAATACAGTAATAATAAAAATCCACCCTCAATGCTAATTGAATAAATATCCTAAAAGTGGTGAATTAAACATGGTATCTAAAGTAAAGATCACTCCACATTAAAAGCCAAAGAAATTTTAAAAGTCTTAAGGTGAATTTTAAATATTTAAGAGAAGGGGCCTGTGTGATGTAAAGGGGCAGCTCATTCCACCATGTGGGTTCTGCCTGAGAAATGGTACATTCACCACAGTTCTTCAGTCTTGGTTTAGGGACCACAAGTAAAAGCTGCTCGCAAGACCTAAGTGCCCATATTTGATTGTAAAGCTTTGAAGGTCTAATATTTAAGATGGTGCAAAATTATTTAACGACTTTAAATTTGAGTCTTTTTGCTGTTTGAGCCCAAAGGTACACTACAGTGACTTTTCCCTTATATCTCCATCATTGCACTGCACAGGTCACCCTGCCATTTAGCACTTCCGAATTACAAACCCAGAAGTGTGAAAAGTGTCCATTTACAGTATAATTAAAAATTGTGAAAGCAGCAGTGTTAACACTGATAAACAGACAGGACTGCTTTGACCTCCACTGTCCCACAGCGGTGACAAAAGTGCGTGTATACGTTAGACAGGACTGCTGCTGTTCAGCATCTCCTGAGTGACACGTTACTTACAAGCACATTTGCTTTTCTTCGTGTCCCCTGCAGCTGGCCCCCTTGTTAACCCGATCACTCCTTTGTCCTATACAGAACTGCTAGCCCTGCCCACCCAATTGCTTTATGGATGTCCATCAACAGGTCAGTCAATCCTCTCCTTTATAGTGGTGTTTGTTACTGTGGACAGGATAGCAATGAGAACGTTTGGATAGCATAATGTAGGCCATCGAAGGGTTCAGTAATACAATTAAAAATCATGTGACACAGCTAAGTATTGTATCATTGTTGCACGCCTACATGTGAAAGACTGGAGTAACACATGATTGAATGAAGTAATTATTAATTTTGCTCTGATCATGAATAATTTGCTATGAGTTCTCTGCAGCAACTGACAACATTATCTAGCTGTGGCTGAATTAAATAACTAATTATTATTTTATTCATGTCAAGGTATCACCCAATAAAATGTAAAATATGAAACGGGTTATACTGTACTGAGGCTTTAGCTGTTGTATCCCAGTGACTGAGATAACATCAGGTTCAGTATTTCAACGTTCACCTTCGGTTACAGAACCAGAACCCAGGCAGTTTAAATTTTCTGCGGTTCAGTTACCCATATTTTTCTGTTTTATTATAGCTAGGAAAAATAACATCTGCAACTAACTTTTACACTTTCTCACTGACTTTGAACAGTGAATATTTGGCATTACACTTATTTTCTGGATTGCTATTTTGATTTGTCCCAGGGGACGTTACACAATAAAAAAAGATGCTAATTACCTTGACCTGAATCTGCATTTAACAAAAGTAAAATGTCCATCTCTCTATGCAGCACACTCTCTGCAGCTTTTAAGAAAATGGAGGTATCTGTGTCACAGTGAGAGATTTACACTAAGCATCTTTGTCACAGCTACATTCCCATAAGACACCTCCCTTGGCAGAGGTGGGGCAAAAGAGAGTGACTTCCTGCTCGGAGGACGCAGATGACCCCGGCCAGATGATCAGCCAGTGAAGCTGACAGGCTCCATTGATCCCACTGGGTGGCACTCTGGTGCCAGCACATGCCCATCCCAATATCCCAGCCAATCATGTGGCTTTCCACAGGCTCGACTGAATGTGTCAGAAGGTCACCAAACCTCACACTGTGTATTATGATCTGTTTTTGCCTGTCTGATAAGATGATAGCTTGTTTTGACATCTGTCTGACACGGCCTACAGAGAAACACCAAGTTGAAGCTCTATTTTGTGGTGCCACAAGACCTGCTGAGTTGTGTATAATTTTTATTTCTATACAAAGTTATCACAGACTGAAAGACTAACTGCACTCAGTTCAAATGGAAGGAGACTGCCTGTATGGTGGCCTGTAAAGGTAAAACTGCACACCATGGAGGAACTGCTGGGCTCACCAGAGACCACTAATGTCACAATACTCTGAGTTGCATCATGAATGATTTAAAAGCCACATGGGTACACTGGCCACATTGTCCATACAACTCATCTATCACTGAATTAGTAAGTTATTAATGAATGTCAGCAGCCATATGTTTTGTATGAGAAATTAATATGTATTGCTGGATTGTGACTAAACAGTGCAATTATTTCTCACTGACACATGGTTCTTGTGAAGACATTCAAAGTATCATGTGCAGAATGGCCAAGTTATGTGGACAGCACACTTCGGTGGGAACTTCTCATTAGAAAATACTGTGGGATTTATTTTTTATAAAAAGGAACTCCACGCCATAGCTAGTGTGAGGCATATGTCGTAATGCCAGTAATGGGCGTGAGGTTTCAAGTTAAACTCAGTTGTTTTAAATGGTGTTCTGTAACTGTCTCTTATTGTGTCTGTGCTGTTGTGAGCCACCATCATGAATCACACGTTCATGTATCCTGTAGGAGTGTGAGGGACAGATGAACCAAAGACGCTCTGTGATACTGGGCTGGACCAGCTGAGATATCACCTAGTGTCATTACGTTACTGGGACTGTGATACCAACAGCCAGTGGTTCAGGGTACAACTCTCATGTTGGGTTTTAAAAGATGATGTATTTATGTTAATTTGCTTGTCTTTAAAAGACAGGTAACAAAGTTATTTGGAATGTTTTTAAATTAATATTTGATGTTTGAATAGATAGCGTTCCAGTTAATTTTGCTGCAGTTTGTGTATTGTTTCTCCTTCCTTTTTGCACAAACATAAAGCAAATGAGATGAATACACTCAGACGTTTGTTCAGTGAGATTTTAAAACGTATGCCAGCTATAATTGTGCTTTTTAAAAATTATTTTCAAAGCAAGCGCAAGCAGCCCTACACTATATAACCTTGGACATGGTTAACTTGTGATCTTTTAGCATACATGTACTTTGAGATGTGAGGTTGCCTTTTAAAAACATTGTGCATAACATATTCTGATGTGAGCCAGATGAATTTACAGAAGGAAATGCTTGACAATCCAAAGCTGAATGTAAAACCAGTTACACAAGCGAGAACAGGTAATGTAAGCCAACCTTAACACTTAAGTCTTCTTCTGTTTCTAAACTTTTCCGCAACTCCCACTTCAGTGCTGACTGAAAAACTATTAGAATTATAAAACAACTGAACAGATTTGAGTACAAACTGCACTCTGTCCTTATTGTGGAATGGATGGATATAGACTATACTTACGGCATTCATTTTGAAAATAAATCTTAAGGTATATCATTACAGTACTTATCCTGGGGTGTATTTGCCAAGGCTTGAATTCTTGTCTTAAAGGTCTAATAGCACTGTAAAAGAAAGGGTTGCCTCATGCACTGGAACTGTTTTTAGTTGCTCTGTTGGGACCTTTTGGATGACAACTTCTTGCAAAGGTCCATAATTCAGTATACAATTAAATGTGTCCAGCTACTTATTTTAAGAGTGGTATTCAGCACAGGACAGTAATGTGATTATATCAGTAATATTCCGTGTAGATAAAGTGCAAACAGGTTTGCAGAAATTTCTGAAATGTGCCAAGGTCAATGAAAGCGCTGATGGCAGTGCCCTCTAGTGTGGACAAATTCTTAATTTCTCTCTTCTATTACTGTTATTCATCCACTTTAATTCAGAGGTTAAGCAAACAAACAGCAAAACGATTTCCATCACTGGCATATGAGTGCTGTTCAGAAGCATCTTTACAGCACAGTGTGGATCCATGACATGATTGTAATTCTTGCTTCACTTCATCTGTTGACATGGTTCTTGCTTAAACTCAGAACTGTAAATAATATTGTCTTTTGTAGGTAGTCAAAATAAATAACCTTAACAGACAAGAAACTGATTCTTAACATTTTTTTCTCTGCTAAAGGCGCCATGCATAACAAAAGTAAAGCACATTTATTTCCTAACAATAGTAATTGAACAATATAAATTTTAAATTAGGCTTGATATGGCATTAATCAAAACCAGTCAGAATTACAATATTTGAGGATGTATATGAAATGTAAAATGTTTAATTCAAATCCCTATGGACAACACATGTATAATTTTTTAATGTGTGTAATTTCCTTAGTACCATTTCACATACAATCCTAATTCCAAGTTGGCACATTTTGTAAAATGTAAATAAAAACAAAATGCAATGGTTTACAAATCCTTGACATAAATTCAATAGAATACAGCACAGAGACAACATATTTAAAGTTGAAATTGATCAACTGTATTGCATTTGTAAATTATTAAAAATAAATTTTAATATTGTAAATAAACTATGAACTTGATGGCATCTTTATTTACATTTTACAAAATGTCCCAACTTTTTTTGGAGTTGGGATTGTATTACTAAAGTTATGTGACTAGAATGTCTGACAAACAAACTACAGCTGTACATAATGCCAATCAATGTTGTCTGATGTAGTCTGTTACCTGTCAAGTGAACGTCAAAAATTTCTACAAAAGAAAATTTTAAGTGTTGCTTTCATTATTTATGCCCAATAGTCTGGTGGCTCAATGTGTAGGACATTGGGCTGGGATGTGAAAGCCTCCCAGCCCAGTCACCAAGTCCCGTAAAGTCAAGCAAAACACTCTGCCCTAGCTCTGTGGGCAACCAATAAAGGCTGCCCACTGCTTCCCCCAGTGGATTGGTTAAATTCAGAGAATGAATTTGCCCATTATGGGACTAATAAGGGATTAATAAAACCAAAATAACTTACACATAACCAGGGAGTAGATGTGACCTGTTAATGTTATCTTCCCATTGTGACCTATTTTGGAGTTCCCCATAATAGTCTTCTGAATTAATCTAATGTATATTGCCCTGTCTTAGTACATCAGCTGTATCTGTGTTCATAGAAGACTGACTGCTTGGCTGATCTGTTACTGCCACCTTTCAAACCTGTGTGATACCACTAGTAAGAACAGGCACACTCCCATTGCTCCAGCCAATCACCCACCACCCCCATTCCCCTCCACTTTGGTCTTCTTTTTGTTCTGTTAGAGCTCCAAGTTCCACCACTTGAAGGCAAAGGGTTCGCGGCGAACGTTGGAGCCACAGTGCACCTCGCCCATCATCTTATGGTAGGAGGCAAAGTCGTCGATAAAGGTGCAGTGGAGACCCAGTGGCTCCAGCAGAGAGCACATCTCTGCCTCCAGGGCGCAGCGCCCGTTCACCTTGGGCCCAAACGGTTTGGGGATGCCCAAATTCTTACCCAGTACGAGCATGTTCACCTGGAGAGAGTCCAGACACAGTAAACATACAAGTCAGTCCCTCAGCAGAACCACTCCTCGATTATAGGCTGTTCTAATTGTAGGTCATCTCCACTTATCCTTCTCAGTGTTCTTTCAGCAGTATAACATGAAGTTGAACTGTTTAAAAACTTGAAGAACTCTGGACTTTTTGACCCTTACATATAATGTGAATTTATATCTAGTACAGGTTACAGATGGCTCTGCAATGGGTCTGCAAATTACATTACATACTTCTAAATAAATATTCTCAAGTACAGATTTTCTGCACATTCACAGGCTATGTGTTGTGTATGTACTTCTGAAATTCATTCTAACATGATGACACCAATTGCTTATAACTGACTAAAGTGAGGACAGGTCAAATCCAGGTATGTGTGTGTCTGCATGTAAATATGCACATATTGTGAGAATGGCTCTGCAATCTCACCATGTCAGGATACATGGCTGCAGCTCGGTTTTCGTCTTCCTCCACTCTGAAAAGAATGGGCAGATCAATGATGTCATCATCATCCAAGCCCAGCTCCTTCTTAAGTACATCTCGATTCCAGTCAATACAGCTCTGAAAACACCACGAAGACATGCATTAATCCAGTGCCTTTACACTTCAAACAACAGGACCACTGGAAACAATATTACAAGTTTGTGACTTTACAGTCAGTCTTGTTTCTGGCAGAGTACCTTGGTGATTTCTGCACCAAACAAGCATGGTAAAATACACAAGATTTCTTTAAATATAAATCATAATAACCCTATATTTATTTGATCTAGGGATAGGTAGCTATTGACTAACAGAAAGTAATCATTGCAACCTCTGCAAGTGTTCATACAGACACATTAAAAAAAGTCAAGTTTCTTACTTGAACATATTTGTTTTCCTTCAGGAGCTTCTCATCACTCAAGATAACATCTACTGGAATCTCTTCTTCTGCTCCAAGGCCTGTTGAAATTGAAAACTTGATTAAACTAATTCAGCTGAAATGCTAAATAAAACAAGGGTCATTGTAAAATCCTTATAACTTACCATCAAACATTTTAGCCTGCCCATGACCATCATTCTGCAGCCCTCTGAATAGTTTATATGCTGCATCTGGGCTAGCAAG
>JABJVR010001815.1:0-18479 GCA_025773905.1 Chitala chitala
TATATATATATACACACACACACACACACACACACACACACTGTATACTGTATAACTGTATAACTGTAAAAGTTGAAATTGACCACAATGGTATTTTTTGCTAACCCATAAAGCAACTTAAGGAAGTGTTGTGTTTTACATGTTACAGCTCACACCTGGATCTAAAATTACATACAAGCCACATGCTACAACATGGTTCTAATAATGCTGTAGTAAATAACGTGTTGTTTCTTTAACAGTGTTTTGGAATGGAATTTTTGTAGGGTGCTGATTTAACTTACATTTATTAATGCTAATATCTTACTAGTTTATAAAAGCAGAATTTTTGTTATCCATATACAGTATCTGTATAGGGGACAGCACAGGTAGGATGGATTGGAGACAAAGTGAGAGAGGTGAGACTTACATGGTTTGGACACGTGCAGAGGAGGGATACAGAGTATATAGGAAAAAGAATGGTGAGGATGGAGCTGCCAGACAGGAGGAGAAGAGGAAGGCCAAAGAGGAGGTTCATGGACGTAGTGAGGGAGGACATGAGAGAGGTTGGGGTGACAGAGGAAGCTGCAGAAAAAAGGTTGGTGTTTGACAGGGACACACGGGGTAGAAACATGGGAGGCAATAACACACAGGCACAGGGATGTATACAAGGGCAAAGAAAAGCATAAATAGGACCAGAGTGCAAACTATGACTGGGAGCAGAGAGTGGTGTACAGCACTTGACCACATGCACATTCACCAGCAAGAAAGACAGGGAATGAGAGACTGTTAACAGAAACCCAGAGATGTGAAAACCAGGTGTAAACACTCTGACTTGGATGAAGTGAACCTAGAGATACACATAATTTATCCATCCATCCATCCATTATCATAACCGCTTATTCCTGGTCAGGGTCGCAGGGAAGCCTGGAGCCCATAGGGCACAGGGCAGGGGACACCCAGGGCAGGGCACCAACCCACCACAGGGCGCACACACACTGGGCAATTTGGACACACCAATCAACCTAACCTGCATGTCTTTGGACTGTGGGAGGAAACCGGAGCGCCCGGAGAAAACTCACCAAGCATAGGGAGAACATGCAAAATCCACGCACGCAGACCCAAGGTAGGAATTGAACCCCAGGCCTGGAGGTGCGCGGCAACAGTGCTAACCACCACGCCACCGTGCCGCCACTACACATAATCTAGAATGTAGAAAAAGGACAGAAATAACAGAGTGGAAAACGCAGGACTGTGCTTATGACAGCTTTCCCCCAAAAAAGCACCTGAGGCCTAAGCATCCTGTGAGACACGGGACTAACCGAGGCCCCATGGCGAGAGAAAACGCAAACAAGACAAAGAATGGCTGCAGTGCAGAAAAGTTATATCGACAAAAACATCAGAACCCAGGAAGAAATCAGAGACAGGGAATGGAAGGACCAAACCAGGGGGCCAAGAGAAGAGTAGTACAGAGAGAGAGCAGAGACGGGCCAAAACTGAGAGACATGGGCAAAACAGGCATCAAACAAACACAGCAAAACATTGTCGGCCTTTGGCATAAACCATCAAAACCATCCACAGTGCGGGATCAAGAGGCAGAGAACCCAGCAGCAAAGGCAGGTCGGAAGATGGCCGGGGTCTGGACCGTGAGAGTGTCCCAAGAGGCATGTCCACTGGCTGAAACATAGTCCAGACAGGCCTGGCCAGCGTCCGGGCTGGCAAAACCAGTGGAACACAACGCTAACATGACCAAAAGCCATGCGAGGGAGAGACTGTAAGATGCAGGGGTGATGGAGCTGAAAGCAAAGGAGGTTGGAAGGAGCACAAAGGATGTCAAAGGGCACTTGAGGGAGAGCGAGGAGAGTGCAGAGACAAATGACCAGAACACAGAACCAGAAAGGTGGGACATGAAGACACTAGGGTGGGCAGCACAGGCAAGCAATTGGGATGCACAAGTGAGTGAACTGGAGGGCAGAACCAGTAAGTAAGGGATGCAAAGAAGGACACCAACCAGGGAGTCTTCTGAGCACGAGTAATCTAGGGATGTCCGGGTGCTGACTAGTTCAGCAATGTCTGAGTGTGCATCCCATGTCCCTGACTCAGTTCTGTTTGGTGAGCAGCATTAGAGCACGTTGGACAATGCTGTCCTTGATGCACTACTCAGCCATGCTGTCACCACTACAAACCATGCAGAGGGATCCACATAGGAAGCCCCTATGGCTCAAGGTACATACACCTGACACTCAGTGTAGCTGACCCCAATAGCAAAGAATAACCATAGATTTCATGGCAGAAATCTTTTAAGGATTATTGTGGCGACTGCATCTCATTCTTTTTAGCTTTAGTACAGTAAGGCACTTTCTAGCTAAAATAACTTGCGGTTTCTGTTCAGTACTTCTCCGTTTAGTCATCAAAGTGCCTGAACATTTTGGTAAAGAATGTATTGATCCTTGAGAAAGTCCCATCAAAACCCAATAATTTGAGTGCCTTTCCCTCAGATAGACTCGTTCTTGGGCCAGTTATTCTGTAACTGCTGCTGAGACACAAGTAAGAGCGACTCTAGTCACAAAAGGGGTTTTATTAGAACAATCTGGATTTGACAGGGACAAACAGGGTAGAAACATGGAAGGCAATAATACACAGGCATGGAGATGAATACAAGGGCAACAAGAAGCATAAACAGGACCAGAGTACAAACTATAACCAAGAACACCAAGAACAGAGAGTAGCATACAGCACATGACCACACACACATTCACAATAACTGGTCAGGAGAAATGGCCATAAGAGACCATTAATAGAAACCCCGAGAAGCAAACACCAGGTTTAATCACTCTGACAAGAAGAAGGTGAACCTAAAGATGCATGTAATGTAGAATGAAGAAGGAAGCCAGAAACAACAAAGGGTACAAAGGGAAGAACTGGGGTCATAACAGTTTGATAATAAATAATTAATACAGTGGTTTTTCTCATACCCTTAAACTTGTTTCATATCTTTAAATATTCATGCCTTACTAGAATAACTAAGACTATTAACACTGTGTTTTATCTATATTGAGTAACGGGGGCAACCCAAGATGGATTGAAGCTCACAGCCTCATGGTCTGCACAGAGTTATCAGACAAGACAATTATCCCACTAGCTAAAGACCCAACTCCCTTGCATGGGGACTAATCAGACTCTTGTCCTGAATACTAGGGGATTCTCATTGCAGCAGTTCACACACTGCTACATCTTCCTTCTCTCAATATCCGCAGCAAATCTCAGCCTGACTGCTTGGTAGCAGCCTGTATTTATCCGGGTCACAGCACCAATGTAACACAGGCAACTTGGACCAGATTCAAACTCATGACCTCACAGCCCACACAGAATTACAAGACAGATGATTAGCCTTAAGACCCAATTCCTTCACTGGGAGGACTAATCAGACTTTTGTCCTGAGTACCGGGGGATTCGCACTGTAGCAGTTCACACACCACCACACTTGCCGCTGTTGTCTTGACAATGTCCTCTTACCAGCACGCAGCCTGTTTTTAATCTTATAGCATAATTTATACCTAGCATGTTTCATGTTTTTTCTTCGCAATACTATTAAGATAAAGAAATAAAATTTTAAGTCAGTTTAATATTAAATTTGTGAAAAAATTTCACTGGAGACAAGTTGTGCAAAATAAAAGTAACATGATTAAAATAAAGATTACAATGCAAACTCTCGCCCATAATTTTATTCTAAAGATCATTTTGACATGCAAACATTTGGATTTAACCTTACTGACACACGAAATGAAACGGACTTTTTTTCTTGACTTTCTTGACTGTTAACAGAGATCTTTTCTGAACCAGCACAGAACTGCAGGCATCCCCAGAGTGCAATTCACACACTTCTCTTCCTCTTGACCTTCACATCATCCTCTAAAGTAGATGGTGTTGAACCACGTCTGGTATTTTTCAGGGATCCTGTGGTACTTGGACATGTGCCTGGAGTCAATCTGATTAATACTGCAAATAACAGTAGGCTGAGGGGTGAATGTGGAGAACCTCTAACCGGATAGTATGAGACAAAGCTTATGATCTTCAGACACCTCACGGTGAACCCACATCACTTTAATAATGTGTAGGAGGCTACAAGGAAGCTTTGACAGCTACAGCACCCCTGCACAAATCTCCGCCATGAAACAGGAAAAAGGATCTCCTTATACGTCTTTAAAAATGTGCGAACACTTAACACTACATTAAAATTTACTTAGTGAAACGTTTTAACATTAAAGCTACGCATTAACAGTCAATCGGTATTAAAAATTTATAAAATTTATTTATTTAAAATAGTTTATTTGCGTTCCATTGCGTGCATTTTTATATTCTTAATTTCATTTTTGGACTTTTGTTTATTTTCTTCTGAGGTGAGCACCTTCTTTAAGAGCATGCTTTAATTTTGCATTATATTAAATGCACTTGCGCTCTGATATATAAATACCGTACAATATAATGTTGGACACGAACTTAGTAGCTGTGAGAAAAAAAAGTTACAATCGAAGGCGACTTTTATTACTGCCTGCAATGAGGAACAGTAATGATACTCGTGCAGCCTCATCTGCTTTTAACAGCTACTTTTCACAGTGCTGCCTGTGGTTTCTTTTAGTGGACTGTCAAAACAAAACATAAAAAAAAAAAACTTCGACAAAGTGTGCGAGCAACAGCTGGGGACAGCCCACTTGAAAGAAAGCCACTCTTACCTAGGTACAAGAGGACAGCCACTTAAATCCTGCAGTATATCTTCACGGTTTCCATAAATTTTCAACAGCGTTTGTGCATCTGTTGGATTTAGGGATAGGAGTCATCCGGAAATTGTGCAGAGCAGACGCTGTAATGAAGCTGGGCGCACACGCAGGCACACAATGCAAGCAGCGCACAATACGGAACACAAAACTTTTTGTAACGCGCTGTTTGATGGCAGCTGTGCGCGGTAAAAGCGCATCCTGCGCTTGCCATTATTCTGCTCTCTCCGGGCTTGTCGAGCTGCACACTCGAGCTTCTCATAAGCACAGAATGTGGCTGTTAACATTCCTCACACCGGGAATCCACGGAGCTGACTTGTTGCAGCTGTGAAGATACGGGTTTTCTATTCTTACATATGTTGTTTGTGTATTAAAAAAAAAAAAAAAAAAAAAAAAGAATTAATTATATATCGCATGCCATAATATATAAGGATATTAAATTAATTGACATATTTATACTGCCAGGAGCTTTACAGTAGTGTTTCTAACAAAGCAGAGGCTTATTTTACAATTCAAAGCTGCCTTTTAACAATACTGCTCAAACATGCCATTACCCAAATTATCAGAATTTCCCATTGGGATAAATAAAGTACTATCTATCAGTCTGTCTGTCTATCTATCTGTCTCTGTTTGTCTAGAATGCACAACATGGTGAGTGTTTGAAGGCTGGCTTACCAACTTGAGACATTTCTGGGACAGAGGCATGGTAAGGGCCATGGATGAACTGTGGCGCGTTGTCGTTGATGTCCTGAACTTTGATGGTGAACTCAGACGGCGGTTCGAGGGGCTGGTTCGTGTCCCTGTTGATGACTTGTGCGGTGAGCGTGTATTCCGCCTTTTCCTCCCGGTCCAGCTTCTTTATTGCGTGTATGTCCCCCGTCCGCTCGTTGATGGAAAAGATTGTCCCTGCTCCTTCACCTGACAGGACGTACTTGACGTTTTTGTTTCCGATGTCCAGATCCGTATGGAGCTAACAGAGAAGAAAAAATGCACAGTTACAATTAGGATGGATGGAACTGACATGCCCATTTCCTGTGAGCGAAGTCGAAAAGAGCTAAGGGAGTAAAGGAAATCAGCTAAGTGAAATTAGAATTAAGTTGTTCAGCAACTACAATGAATGCATTAATATGACAACTGTAATCACGAACTGTAATGTCGTGGTAACATTAAATCTCTGGTAATAAAATAATTGCAATATAGAGCTTTAAGAGCAGAGATAGAAGACGGAGAGTGAAAAAAGAGAAGAGAGAGAATGCATGAAGAAAAAGGGACCCAATGAAATGAGCAGAACCATGCAAAATAAATAATTTTAATCCACGCATTTGACATCATATCCCTCTGTCATATATCGGTTCCTGCTCTAATATTTAGTGTGTGCAGTTTCAGCTCCTAGTCGTCACAGTCTCAGTTACAGTTATTCACATAGGCATCTGCTGTTCACAGGAGTCACGCTGTCACTGAAGGCTATCAAACACACACAGTCTATGTCAAAATCTTTGTGGCTTAAACAGACTGATGATAAAGCTGAAGTAAATGATACAGACACGGCAGGCGCAGCCATTGAAATCTCCATCTCATGTTTTTAAAGGGCACTATATTCAGCACAAGAAAAAGAGAAATGGCAGAACATGGAGTGCTTTTACAGTGTTTAAAGAACTAAAAAAAATTATTGCAGCTAAAACAGCAAACACACTGTGGTTTTACCCTATAAGATGTAGAGAATATCAACATTTCAAAGAAATTGTATAATGTAAATAATAATAATGACAAAGTTAATATTGTATTTCAGTGGACAAAGGATTAAGTAGACTGGACTGTAACAATTACCCATAACTGAACTGCTTTTGCACACCTTGTTGTTGTTAATTGTGAATTCTGACATCTAACCACAATTTCTTTTTCGATACAGAAGATGTGTGAAATATGCCCGCTCAAGGTTCACACCCCTGTCAACTGGCCCTCCTTTATACCGGGGCTGGCTCTAGCCTTTTGGGGGCCCTAAGCAGAATGTGACTTGGGCCCCCCCTCAAAGTAGTTCATAGATATGTTGCTCTTCATTGACCAGGAATGCAGTATTTCTGTGTAATTATATATCATGAGTAAATCTTGTTCGAAGCTGTATTATAAATACAAGAGAGAACTGTAAATAAAGTGCACTGATGTATGATACTAGTCTAGAAGCATACAAGTTTTATGTGGTTTATGAAAAAGAAGTACTACCCACATATTACAATGTATATAAACTGAAAAAAGCAACACCAAAAATAAATTAAATTTGGATGGATCTTTGTGGTTTTTCTAGGCCTTATTAATCAATATGCAGTGCTAAGATTTTAAATTTTGATGTGTTATAACTGCAAAATAAAATTAATATTAATTACTAAATGTCGGTTTTGAATGTTCAGTACACCAGTATGCATATAATAGCTTTATACTCCCAGTTGTGGATTTTTGTTTATTCATTTATCTTGCTTTCCCGGCAATGTACTTTAGGAACTGGTCTCATGTGGTCATAGACTGTTAATAAACCATGTAACTGTTTAAATTTCTTTTAGTTGTCATTGTTGTCTTGTGCTAACAGTGATCAGGGGGTTTCAGGTTCATAACCTGACTCTTGTGAAGAAAAGCACATTTCTGTGTATAGCGGTGGCAGGACTCCTTGCTAGTTGTGGGTCCACAGAGTAGTTGCTTATGTCACCTACATTTTGAACAGGAACTGCTGTACATGATGCCTTGCTTTTAATCAGCTTCCAAGCAAACTGGAAGTTAAGTGAAATTTTTGCATTTTACCTAATTAAACATATTGTTTGTTAGAAACCATAAAAGAGTCTACCTTTTAGATCTCTAGTTACCATTTGATTTTAGTGTATGCCATATGAATATTTTTCAAGCAATTATGTAGTTATGAATATTTTTTAAGCAATTATGCAGAATTTAAGGCAGTGTTTTAAAATCAACATTTAATAAACTACCATGACTACATGTTATAACAGAAAATTTTATTATTATTTTTTTTTTCCCCAAGTGAAAATGCATTGCAAAACATATCAGCATGCTACAGGTCTATCTGTAAATCAAATCAGCTGAGCCCAGAAGGGCTGTTTACCACGAGGGAGCAGGCTATCTATAAAAATAACCAATTACCATGAGCACCAGTTCATTATTAGCCCTTTAGATCCAAAGAAGCTTTAAATCACATTGCATATTGCCGAAGATTACAATTCTTTGGTTCATGAATCTCATTGCTGAGGGTGAATTGACTGTTTTGCACTTTGATCCCTGTGGGTTGGTAAGTGCAAAAATGAGGGGCTTTTATCGTCTGCTCTGAAACAATATCTCATTCCCTGTCAGTTTATGGAAGCTAGAAAAGTAATCAGCGCCTGCTTAATGAGGCCCATGCATTTTGCTAACAGAAGGACTTGGCTTCCTCACATGTGACAAATTAATAATTTCACTTTCTGCCCTAACAAAGTACCAGTAATGACACCCGTTATTATTTCTCACCCTTTTTGCCGTCTTAGCTCTGAGTAACATGCTCTTTTTAAAAATCTGTCAGAAGACTGTTAAGATCCATATTCCTTTGCAGGAAGTTCACATTGTAGGTTGTATTCCAAGCACAGAACCTCAGGCATAAAGCTGCAGGCTTTGATCTTTACAATGTAGCCAATTGCCACGTTTTGTGCTTGTGTCTGTTAGCCTGCCAGAAACTTCTCCTATTTCATTTAAATCAGCCTACCTGTGGGTACTGCTTGTAGCTGAATGCTCACAATTAACATTTGACTAAGTTGGAAAAGGAACTGGAAAAAAAAAAAAAAAACAAAAGGATTCTAGATATTTCACACACAGCGGTTCCCCTGACGATTCACAGAGCTGCCAGCTATACAAGGACATTACACACATAAAAGCATTCAATGTTTGACTGCGTACTGAAATGTGGGCTTTGGATAGCTGTACACTCTTAGCATTTCTGGTGAGCTTCACATTGCCTGTAGAAACATAAAAAAATAAGAAACACTTTGAGGCATGAGGTCATGTTACACTGATTAAGGGCACTGACCAAAATAAATTTTAAAATCTAATGTGAACTTGTCCAATATACCTGGTAGGCCTCAACCAAAAATATGGCTTTAATATAATCATATCATCCAACTTGGCTATTAAAATATCCCCATTCTATAGCAAGAAGGACTCTTGTATGGTAATTTTTTTTTGTGGGTGACCATTTACATTGTGACTGTGTAGGTGGGGACTTTCCTGATGTTCTTTCTTCCCTGAAAATCAGATAAGTGGTTATTGAAAACAGGTGGGAAAAGCTTTAGAATAAACTTCAAATACTTGAAGGTTACACTATTGTTCATGTAACCACATCTACGAAACGTTCAAAGTATCACTCTGCGTGTGAGTGTCTGTGTTAATAGGTGGCCACTTAGCAACCTTCTAGCTTGTTTATTTGCAGTGATCAAAACATTTTATGTGGATGTTTTTAGACAGAAATACATAATAGATTCAAAAGTACTGAAATTGTTTTTTATGTTATTTTTATTTGTATTTATTATAAAGCCTACTTAGACCTATAGATGTGATTGGAAACATCTAGAGAGTTTTAAACACTATCTGAATTTTAACCAGACTAAATTATGAAGTTGAAAAAGCAACAGATTTAAATAAAACCACAAGCTGCGGCGGTAAAGGATATCATTTCACGAATGCTTTGATCTGTCCGTGTACAAAACAAGATTTAAGTGCAATTATGTTTTCAGGTAAACGCAACTGATGTTTCGCTAATGTATTGAAGCAGCAACATGATTAGTCAAAATGACGGTTTATGGCAGTGTCTGCATTACTAACACATGAAAAGCAACTGCGGCGAAAGTTTCAGCGAGAGACCTTTGCGACATTACGCATTTAGATAATCCACTTTGCATCCTTTAAAAAGTTTTGATCAAGCTGCGTCTCAGACTGTTATTTAGTAATTTTCACATTAACTCACTCCATTTTTTGATCATTAAGAGTTAGTTCCCCTTCCTCTTTGTCAGATGCTGATCAGCTTAAAGATCCTTGCCAGTACTTTTAATAGGGCTTGTTGTCAGCTCTTGTGTGTTGACGTGACTCAGTTGTGTTGCTCCTGCACATGGCATCGTTCACTACTTGTGATTTTTTGTTTTGTTTCGCAGTATTTTCTCTAGGCCTGACACTGTGGAAGACTGGCACTGACACACTGTGGAAGACTGGCACTGATACACTGTGGAAGACTGGCACTGACATATTCACGCAGGTGTTCTCTGTGTCCCACTTGTTCACACTGATTTAATTCATCTGTACACAACAGCACAACAGTATGTGACATTTGGCCACAGTTATTCCCTTTTATTTTTTGCCTGCACTAAACACATCTGAGATTTGTTTTATAAACAGACATTCTGGGAACACAGAATGACCCACTTATTGTTGTAAATAGGCCCTGTAGGCAAAGTGCATCTTTAAGGTCAGAATGCTATGCTTTGTACCTCATCTGCATACTCCTTTAAAATTAGGGATTTACAGCAGAACTATTTAGTCAACTTATGTGTAAGGATGCATAACGTCTCTTGAATTGCTATACATCAACTTGTATACAACCATGTTCAAGATTATAAATAAAAAACCTTGGCAAAACAGGCCAGTATTTTATACATTTGACTAACAAAGGTGACACGTCCGACAGTGAAATCATACTGGATGTTCACAGTGCAAAGTATCACAAATTGTTTGATATGCAAACAGAATAATATTTCGGAATCAGACTTGAATGTTGCATGAAACGTGCAATATTTATATAACGATGACAGATAATGAGAGGATAATAGAAATGGTGTAATATTCAGAATGGAAAAGGGAGAGAATTGTGTGTGTGTGTGTGTGTGTGTGTGTGTGTGTGTGTGTGTGTTTGTGTGTGTGTGTGTGTGTGTGTGTGTGTGTGTGTGGGCACACATTACCAGCAAAAATGCAGGACAAGGAGAAATAAAACAAACGTAAATGATAGTTCTCACAAGCCATCATTGTTGTATCATAGCAGGTTCTGCTGATATCCAGCCCCCGCAGAAGCGCAGGAATTGTGTCAGCTAACACCTGAATGTTGCATGGGGACATCTGCTGACACAGGGGCTAGTATGAGAATGCCTGTGATTAGGCTGACACAGGGATCATCTTCCCATAGGTGCTGCAGATGTTGCCGTGGTTATACAATTTTTTTTCATGTGCAGTCTATGATAAAAATACAAATAAATTACCTTTCCATCAGTAGCCATCTTGTTCATCAGCAGCAGTTTCTCCCTGACCTAACAGGTAATAACACAGCGGAGTGTATCAGAATCACAGCACAACTTGTGTGTGCAGTAGCTGCAGCGTACTTTGTGCGACCGCCCCCCCAACATTTACTGTCTGTATGTGAATGTGAGTTAAAGGCAGCAAACAGCGTGTCCATAGAGCCTGCATTCAAGGGGAATCCGTGAGCTCAGGTTTGTGGGTTAGAGGACAGAGCAAGAAATGAATTGTTATAAAGCTAGACTTAACTAGATAAAAACTTCTGATCATTATTGTCAAACTGTGCAACTGTAACGATTCCAAAAGCTGAGGAAAGGGAGATGAAGGGAGTCTAATTGTAAGGAAAACCAGGAAATTGCAATAAGGATGGCTTCAAAGAAGGACACATGAGATGGAAGGACAGAGAGCAAACGCACATTCAGAGATGCTAAACACAATAACTGGTGAGGAAGACAGGCAAAGTAAGACAATAACGATTCACAGGGAAACCAAAACCAGGCGCACACAGTAATACAATTAGAGGGAAGCAAAGTGAATGAAACCTAGAAATGCACAGGACTAAAAAGAAAAGGAACACAGATTTAGTGTAAACTAGACAGGAGAACACTTGGGATGTGCCAACAACTGAGTTCTGATAGCATGCTGAAACCAAAGAGTACAGCTGTATTGTTTCTGATTTGTAAACTCATGGTGATTATTATTACTATGATGTTTTATTTTTAATGCTCTTATTGTTTAACTTCACCAGACTGACATTTAATCCTCTGTGACTCTGCCGCTGATTGAGGTGCACAGGCACACCATCATACTCAGTGGAATTTAATAGCGGTGACCCTGTGTCGTCTGTATATTAAATGACTTAAGTCAATGAACAAACCTCCACCACTGATCACACATTTCAGACCACATTGAGAATGACCTAAGTGAAATTCATTTTAAATAGACCAACTGGACCTGTGGCGGGTTGGCGCCCTGCCCTGGGCATCCCCTGCCCTGCGCCCTGTGCCTCCTTGGATGGGCTCCAAGTGTCCCGCTACCCTGGATGGAATGACTGTGTGCCATGGGATGGGTGGGGAACATTGCCGCTGCATGCCACTGGGGTCATGGGTTTAACTGTGGTCTCGGTTCTGTCTGTTTGGGTTTTGCTTGTTCTCCTTATGCTAGAGTGGATGAGTTCTGGATCCTTCCCACATGCTGATGCAGTGCAGTTCAGCTGAAGTGCCTCTGTATGCTGTAAGTGCCCTGTTCACCATATATTCCACCATACACCCCCACTGCTCTGTGGTAAACTGCTTACTCACTAGTTGTTTGGAAAATTAATTTAATACTCACAGATTGTTTGTAAATATTAATTTAATAATTATAAATTATTTACAAAAAATATTGTTTTTAAGATGCTGTGCAACAAAAGGAAAATAAGGAAGTCACATCAGAGCTTAAACACTAAGCACAGATAAAATCAAGCTTTCTTAAAAATAATAATTTTGATGGTTCTGTTATGCTGTATATATTTTAGCATTTGGAAAAGTACATTAATAAAGTTAGAACGTGCAGTTTGATACAGTGCTGGTTTAGCTGCAGGAATCTACATTTTCTGAAGAAATTTGTCTTTGCAAATGCTAAATTGTTGCACGTAATGAAAGTCATATTATGTATAAATGTATTTAATTTCTGAATATATAAACACAATGCCTATGAAAAAAAAATGAAACAACTGAAACAGTAGGTAAATCTGAGTATACTGACAATGATCCTCACACAAACAAAGACACCGATGCCTTGTTTGTAAATCTCACATTTGCTACATTTTACTGTAATCATAGCCGTGATGAGGCAGACTGTGTACCGGGAGTGTTTATGTGCAACACAGGAAAACAACAAGGACACAGAAATATAACACAATTACAATGGTGCACTCAGACTTAGGAACAGATGGGACAATTCCAAAGCTTGATTTTTTCACGAAAGAGGTGTGCTTTCTTCATCCAGATGGCTCAGGTTAGCTGTGCGGTTTGTATTTCGTTTTACTGTTGCCTGTTTTTAATGTTTTTAATCAACTTAATGCAAATCCAGCAAATTGCTTCCAAGTATTGAAAGAAATGATCAGCACAATCAGGCAGTAATGCATTGCTGCTGAGCAAGCTGTTTTTTTTTCTCCCCCCCACACCACAGCTGCAGTCGACTCCAGGCTTTGCCACATGGGCCATTAAAAAAGAATAATTTTGTATCCAGTGGCAAACACTAAAACATTACAAAACGAAATGAAAACAAGGGATGTTTATTACACCGCTAAATAAACGCCAGGCCTTAAACCACAAGTGTACCTGTGGCATAAAACTTTTTAATGTAAGCTTGACGTCATTAACTTGCAGCACATCCATCTTCAGCTAGGACCATGGATATAAAATTCTGGATAAATGGTGTTTTTTTTATTATTATATGGGATCATGTATTCCCTTTGTTACGGCTCTTTTCTTTTCGCTCTCAGCGAGGGTGGCGTGCAAATTCTTACATATTCTCACCACTAGATGGAGTCACAGGCAGACTAGCAATCATGTATAGCATTAACTTCTCAATTTGTGTTCGATGAAGAAACCAGTGTGCATTTCATTCCTAAAAACATGAAATATCTGCCTCCCTACAGTGAGTATCGCAGAGGCATATGCTAGGATTGCAGACTAATTCCATCTCAGCTGTTAGATCAAATGAGCCTGGAAAGTGGTCAACCTCTTCAGTGCAACTGAGGAGAACACTTGCAGTGCCAGTGGTGTTAGTGGAGCCTGTAATGTACATGTGTGTACAGCTCACAAGTGCAACTGATCACACAGAGTGTAAAATCAATATACATGATGCTAATGAACAATCTGTTCTAACTTCATGCGCTGCTGGTGTCTGGCTACAGTGCTAAACCTCCAAAGAGCTGCTGCCTTCAGGTTAGTTACATGTTTGTTCTCATTATAAATAAGGTTGTTTGGGCAACCTAAGGTGAAGCTTCTCATTACCTGAAATCCTAGTTGCCAGGATTTATTCGGTGCTCAGATTAATTATCCCAGCACCATTATGGAAAATATTCCATGGTATGTAAACAAAACTCCAAAATCCCAACAAATGTTTCCTGAGATTTTTTTTTGTATGAATCCAAATCTTTCTTAATGAAAACTGGACCAGCTATCAATGTTAAAAATGAGTGTTAAAAAAGTGTTAAATTGACAATAGAAGTGATATATATGTAATAGTGACTGACAGAAGGACAGACTGGAAGGTAACCACAACATCAAACATTATCTTTCAAAGCTTGTTTATGCGATTTAACACCTTAAACAAAGCAGAACAAAGCAATTCACAGTTTTTAATATTATTGTGTATTTTTCCATTAAAGTGTAAATAAACTATTGACAGGTTAGAGGAGGTGGTAGGGTGGTTGGATCTTCTGATATTAGGCAGAACCAACAAACCAAAGGTACTAAGGCACTGTCCCAATTATGCCAATCAGAGTTGCAGGAATACACACATATATATATATATATATATATATATATATATATATATATAAACAAACACACACACACACACACACAAATCAAGAACTGAAGAATAAACACTATAGGACATAATACCTACAGCTAGTACAGATCAAAAGACAGGGTAGAGTACAAGAGATCTGATGCAGCATGCTGAGAGATTGCACCAAACCCACAGAAACAGTCAGAGGCAAAGTTATTACCAGTATGTCAATCACAATCCCAAAGGCACCAAGTGCATGCACAGCTATGCAGATATAGTCACCATTTGTAAGTCATTTATCAGAACAGAACACCTGAAGTACATTTTGGGCTACAGATGCCTCAGAAATACCTAGAAGTGTCACCTCTTGTGAAACGGCTGCTCCACACTGTAACTAAAGCTGTGCGTCACACGACGTGGGGAATGACCCATATTGGCTTTAAAATTCAAAGTGTTGCACTGGTTTCCACTTGTCTTAATGACATCACAACTTCCAAAAACAATATAAACACCATTAGCGATTAATATTTCCTTTAAAATAACACTATTTTATAGCAATAAACCAACGTTCAACAGAACATATTAAAATGCACAAGTTTAATCTCTTCTTCTGATCACTGCTAATATAGATGCACTATCCTGACCTATAGAAATCTCCTACACAAACAGCTGACAGCTTCACCATGCTAAACATGATGCCTCTTATTTGAGGTGATTCAGAAAGTGGCCAAATGAATGTGCTTTAGTAATACTTTTAGAAGCTTTGCTTCTACTATTTTAAGCATGGATTGGAAACCTTGGTCCTAGTGACCCACAGGGTATGCTAATTTTTATTCTTTTTGAGGCCTATATAAATGGGTCTTGACTGGGACGTAGACTGAATGCACTGCATAATTCAAATCACTCCAAACCAAGAGAGTAGTTTTTTTTTTTCTTCTTCCCCTCATTGGCCTATAAAGGAAACAAAGTTAAATCAAAATGCTACAAGTGTTAATCCATTAATAAAATATATTCCCTTTATCTAAAACAGTAGGAATAAATTAGTAATTATGCTAAGATCATTTATACTGATTAATTTTCAGATTAATTTACACAGTAAACACAATTCACACATTTAAGGAAACAAAAAAAAAACATTAAAACATTAACAAACATGATATTATAATATGCATTTATTCAATCAGTTTATCAGTTTCACTAATCTCAGCTGGAGTGAAAACTATAAATGTCTGAGGTTTTGGATGTCCAGGCTTGCTAACTTCTAAGTGAATAGAATAAAGAACAGCATTTCCACATGAAGTCCCTGAGGACGCAGTATCTGTGCTCACCTTCAGATGGAAGCTGCAGCGGGGCATTCGGCAGTCTTCCCTCTGATTTGTCTATCAACTCTCATTATATCACCTTTAACATCCAATAGAAACTTTGTGACACTCAGCATTGGCCAATCACATTACTTATCCTTATCAATCCTAAATTAATAGATAAGCAACATCTTGGATACACTAACAAGCAACTAAAAATTATTACCCCCAACTTCTAGATAGGACAGTTACAGTATGCCCCCATCCCCTTCTAATTAGTTCTACATTTGTAGGTGTACAAACGCGTTCATTAGAAAATTCTAGATCTGCATTGTGTTGACACAATGAACATTTGGGGGGGGGGGGTTATATGTCTGACCATCTGCATTGCAGGTCTAGAACACAAGATAGATCTACATCTAAATCTTAAGGTTGTCCTAAGCTTATTCCACAAACTGACTCTGGTCTTCATAAATACACCATGCCACAATTTTTCATGTTTTGCTGTTGCGTTCTTCCCCAAGTCCCCACATTCAGTGATTATGCTGGAATAAATAATTTACTAACAAAAGAACAGACACTGAAATAATCATGAATGAATTTTCAAATCCCTTCATGCCATGTTTATAATAGGGTACACAGAATATATAGTACCACAGTAATTCAGTTGGTAATGTTACTCTTGGATGTTTATGTCTATATATATTTTAAACTTTGAATTGTAAAGATTTAGCTATCACAGAAAACGTGTCCCCAAATCAGTACAAACTAAACATTTATGGCTGAGGTTCCTTGGAAGAAGAAGAAATGTTCAAGTTATTACAATTTAAACAGTGTGTCTTATACTGGCCAGATTTTTGATCTGTTAAAAATATGTAGTGAACCTGTCTGTTTTACTCGTACATGATTTTTATACTTCAGGTCTTATCCTTATGATAAGCATGTAATTTTTTTTTACTACTCTGTGCTAAAACAGTTTCAGAATGAACAAATACACTTTAAATTGTATTTTTTCTTTTAATTCTACACTTAACTAATCTAATTTGTATCTCAATATAAAGGTTTGCCATTTCATATAAAGTTGTATTACAATTGTTTGGATGGTATCTAGTACAATTTATTGTACTATTACCAGAAAAGGTATGAGTACTACTTTAAATTAAGTCTGAATGTGTTAGGTGTTTTCTTACATGCATGCTGTTTTTGTCAAAATATTGCATGGCTCCTGTGAGATAGGGACAAATTAAGATGCCATTACCCGTCCATAAATGTGGTTCCAGGCCCCCTGGGCCCAGAAATATTAAAGAGGGAATAGACATGGCACACAAACAAAGGAAATATTTCCTGTTAATAGGCAGACACTGGCACAGCAAATGCTATGTGTGATAGTGGGTTATGAATGAGATAATTACAAAAAGCCATTACGCTGGTAAAACCACAATAAAGAAACTGTATGAATGATTTTAATTGCTTATTGACTTCTAGAACATAGCGAAGCAGGGTTCACATTGTTTTCAAGGGCAAAGAGACGTAAAGGTTGTTTTGCATCTGTTGCCAGCTTCCACGACTCTGGTCTCATTAGGTGTTCTTAGCATCCTGCCTCCAGTATCACTTCTGGAATGTTTCTAATACTCATATTCATGTACACCAAGACATTGGACTATGTATTTATCTTATAGACTACTTCAAAACACATTTTATAAACATCTAAATAACAATTAGAATTGCTAAAGAAAAGATAAAAAGACTGCCAACTGTAGACAGAGGAAAATTGGACAGGTTACATATGACGTCCCTTGATTATGACATCCCTTGGTTAGCTAAGAAATAAACAGGCTATTATATAACACTGCACTGTGGTTGACCAAATTGGACTATGAATACAGAGTTGGCCATTAATCAGTTATCAGACTGACTGAAGATGAACAGAAAAAAGTTAAATTAATGTGTCTGTGTGTGTGTAAAGCCCAGCCTGAAACAAGCAGATCAGTTTAAGATAATTAGCCACAGTTGCTTGTTAGTAACACAGTAACTTTAACGGTATGATGACGACATTTTCCTGATCCTTTATATTCCAAGCACAGCGTCTTTCCTTTATTATTCCACCAAAGTTTGTTTGAAAAGTTTTAGAGGAACCCTTGAGTTGCACAAACAGCCTGTCCCCTGGGTAGAGAGGATGATGCCATGTGACATGAAGTAACAGTCAAGATGCAGGAGAAGCAGCGCACAGCAGTTTGAACAACACGTGTTAATTCATTTCTGTTACACAACATCCATGTTTCCTTTCCAGCGGTGCATTACATCACAGTCACAATGGAACAAGTTTATGAGCATTCAAATTTACATGAAAACGTTTGCGGAGGACGTTGCAATTTCGTGAAAAACTAAAAACAGAAATCTATCATGTAATTATGTAACAAACGTTTTCACTTTGTCATTAAGGCATATCGAGTGTACACTGATGAGCAAAATGCCCATTTTAATACATTAAAATCAGGTTTACAAAATGATTGGGTCTGAATGCTTTCTGAATCTACTGTTTGTGTATATTCAATTCAATTCAATTCAATTTATTTTTATATAGCGCCTTTCGCAACAGCATGCCTCAAAGCGCTTTACA
>JABJVR010001816.1:0-18479 GCA_025773905.1 Chitala chitala
GGTGTCCCCTGCCCTGCGCCCTATGTGCTCTGGGATGGGCTCCAGGTTTCCCCGCGACCCTCACCAGGAATAAGCGGCTAAGATAATGGATGGATGGATGTTTATTTATGAAATTAAAGCAAAGGCTTATTACTTCACAATTGTTATTTTGTTTTGGAAAACAATGACACTACTAAGGCAAATGTGCCAAATTAACTTCAGCCTAGAGGGCTCCATACATGAATGTCACTTGAAATGTAACCTGGACAAATCATTGTGAGCTGAACCATTCCACAGGTATAATCAATGCAAATGATGGCAGAAAACAGCTAATTTGAGATGCTTGACATGAAAATGTGGGGATTTAACATTTAAAACTACAATGAGCTGTGCAGAACTATGCAAAAGTTCTTCAGAGAAGTCTGCACTCCCTGTGAAGAATAATGTAAGATTTTATTTATCTTACTGAAAAAGCAAAATACCAACATTAAAACTTGTGTAAAATCTACCTTACTGTCACATTCGGAGTGATCAGTAACTACAGGTAAGGGCAGGTGTATGTGCAGAGAGCTGGTTTATTGAAGAAAAACAGAGTCACCAAGGCAAACATGGGGTATAATCCAAAAATACAAATAAAAAAACGAAAAGAACAAAGATACATAACAGACAACACAAAAGGGTAACAAAACAGGTAATAACAAAACAGAGCCAAGACAAGTGAACACAAGGCTAAACATCACATAAGCAAACAAAACATTAACAAATTTCTACTGGTGTGACCCGGAATGCAATGTAGTTAACTTCAAGGGAGGCAAAATGAAATGTTGAAATAATAAATCTGGATTTGATCAATAAGACATGTACGTGGCAAAATAGGGTGAGCAGTAACTCGAGAAACAATGGCCGCCTCGTAATATGGATTGTTTGAGTGCATGGCAGAAAGGTTTGCTTCTTATTATCTGACCTTATGTACAATGCCATATAACATTATAATACCATATATCCAGTCCCAGTGCTGGATTTAGAATGTCATTTATCTAGCATGACAATCGTTCACTGAATACTCAGACACAAATTTTAAATGAAAATGTGTGTAGGCTATGGTGGTGTGGTGGTTAGCACCATTGTCTCGCACTTCTGGGCCCAGGGCTCCATTCCTGCCTTGGGTCTGTGTTTGTGTGAAGTTTGCGTGTTCCCCCTGTGCTTGACAGGTGTAGTCTGGTTTCCTCCCACTGTCCAAAGACATACAGCTTAGGCTGGTTGGTGTTTGCAAATTGCCTGTATCGTGTGTGTGTCCTGTGGTGGGTTGGCACCCTGCTCATAGTGTGCCTCCTGGGATGTGCTCCAGGCTTCCCATGACCTTGAATTGGATAAGGCGGTATAGCAAATTGATGGATGGCCATGTGTACAGTTTGGTTTTAAAGTGTCCATTTGGTTATATTGAGTCGTTGCTCAATTATGCTGTAGATTTAGCATCTAAACATGGTACCATAGGGCTTCCACGTGTGATGGTTTCAGAATCATTCACGCTGACGGTATTGCTCCTGCAACACTCTCAAACAATGGTGCTTGCAAACCAGTTACCCCAGGACATGAGTGGTGGGGCACTAAAATTAAGTGCCTTATAAATAAATGTGAACAATGGACAAGTTATCTATGGAGGAAGAGACATATTACCATGTAAGGGCATATTCAGAATTCCATCCATAGTGGCAACAAAGAATAAAGAACAATCAGACAGAAGGAAATTACCAAACATAATGCACTGAGACTAGATAATGGGGTGAGCTACAGCTTTTTTCTTTCGAACCGTCTTCACAGGTACCAATTTAAATGTAAATTTTCTTATGTCAATAACCACTCAAAAGGAATGTTTAATGTTTGGTGTTCAGAAAGAAAAGAAAGGGGTCGACTTTAAAAACTGTATTAAAATTACAACAACAAATATTTATCCAAATTATTTCAAAAGTCTTTATTTAAAATTTTTAAAGGAAAAGTTGCAAAAGGAAGCAAAAAAATGCAATTTTGTGTTTGTAAATGTACTGCATACTCTGTTCAGAGTTCAATGCATTAATTCCAGAACCAAACCCCCCTTTGCCTGAAGTCTCTTGCAAAAATATTTTCTGTAAGTTGATGGGAAATGGTCACACTACTTTCCATGCAGATTTTTTTCCTATGGACATTTCTGAATACAAGAAAAAAAGTACCTGCAGTGTATTTCATTTCTTTAAGTGACCACAGATCTGCGGATGAACTGTGTTAAAAAATTATTATTCATCGTCTCCATTGTTATTTTACTTTTGGTTTGTGAAGATATGTTACCATGTAATTACGTTTTTCATTCATCTCAGTCCACTGAGAATCATATAATTGGGAACATTTCTGCTCAAGAACAGAAAACGCTCATGATAATGATCATTTTCTCAAAGTGTCACTCAGATTAATCTCATCAGTAATTAATTCACAGTTTATCATGTAAAATCAAAATTAACAGAGGATTTACTACAAATGGCAGTCACCATACATAATAAACACAAATTACCATTCCTGTAAGAGAAATGTTTGTTCTCATGTAACCATTCCTGTAAGAGAAATGTTTGTTCTCAATGTCAGGGCATTCAGAATTTTTAATATAAGAACTGGATGGCCATAAAAATAAAAGAATTCTTGACTGAAAGAAAAATAATAAAAAAAACAAAATAAATAAATTTCTTTTAATAATTCATGTGACTGCCTCCTCAATTCCTGCTGCATTATTGAATTTTTTTGACCTGTCAGAATTTGTGTTTTGATCTTTTCTGTCTCAAATGTATGAGATTGGTGGTATAAGGCATCAGTGCAAAAGGTTAACGTTAACGAATGACGACAAATCTGGCATTTCGTTTGCTAATTGCATTCTCAGATAGTAGCATTGTGCAACACTGAAGTACTGTGTGCTTTACAACCCAGACTGGAGATACATGTGCACTGCACTTTTTTAAAATGTACAGCAAAAATCCCCTAATTAACAATGTAAATTTTTCTAAATGAAAAATTTTGTGAGCAAAAACACTGATTGATAACAATGTGTCTAGTAAACCTTTATTGGCTCTCTAGTACCTTAATTTTCTTTGCTTTTCACAAGTGAGCTATGAAATTGTAAGATGTTCAACTTTAGGCATTCACACATTCAGTGAAGTGTGTGCCCTGTGGTGGGTTGGCCCCCCTCCCTGGGTGTCCCCTGCCCTGCACCCTATGTGCTCTGGGATGGGCTCCAGGTTTCCCCGCGACCCTCACCAGGACTTAGCGGTTGAGAAAATGAGAAAACTTGACATTCACTGAAGCAGAGTGAGCACACTATAGGAGTATTCAGAGTACACTGCACATCTAGGCAATGCAGGTGTCACTGTAAAAAGGCTTCAGTCTATAAGAGTAAATGGTCTGACAAGGTGGTAATATATTAAAAGTATGGTAGTCCCATAACAGAGCCTTTTGGGATACCATGAGAACTTCCAGCAGAATCTAAAACTAAGCCTGAAACTGCTCCCAACAGAAAAGAAAGTATTATCTATCAGATACTAGTTATGCTACTGGAGACACTTAGGAGTATTGTAGAAAACACTGAACTGTAATGAAAAGAGGATGAGGATGATAACGTAACAAGGAGAAGCTATGAATGCCTCATTAAAAATCGTAGCACGAAAGGTGGGCTTCTCAAACAAGTTGCCACTGTTTATTGAAAAAGTACAAAAGTAAATCAGAAAGAAGAAAGGAATGAATAATTCTAAGAAATGCATGGAATGAAAAACAATGAATGATTATGCAAATTTTGATGGGTCTGTCTTAATGCTAATGACGTGCATGGTGAGAGACAGAAATTTTATAAGGGCATCGAAATGGCAATATCGTATACAGGGGCCCGTGAAAGATGATCATGTTCCATTATATTTAAATTTTTTGGGCCACTACTAGTCATGGGCCCTTGGAATCATCCTGGGTTTTCACCCCTCTATGGCACTGCTGAGCTTACTATCACTATAAGAGATGACCAGATCAAAACAAAATAAAACAAAGGGTATAATATTAAGTACAGAGAGATGCATGCTTAATATCAGAAGCAAAATAAAATGAAGAAAACTCTAAAAGGTTCAGGGTGTCCAGAGGCCCTTGCCATGCCAGGTATAATAGATCAGGTAGAGTTGTTGTTGGAGAGGGTCGAGGGTGGGGCATCTAGACCCTATTATGACAATATAGACAGAGGAAATGACATTCCTACACTAACATTCATGGTGTATGAGCCCTACTCTGTATTCTTTTTTTGGACCACCCATTATCTCCACACAATGGTCACTAGATATCCTGGGATGCCATGCTTAAAATATAGGCAGAAAACTGAATTGACAATTTTATTTTAAAACACGCATGGTTCAGAATTCTATTATGAATACAAAAGAGGGTGTAAGATAATTGTAAATAATAATTAACAGTGATATTGGATGTTGTATGCTTTCACACCATTAGTAGATGTTAAAGAGCATTATAGCAAGAGAACCTTTACAATTTATGGAAAATGGCTTAGCAATGCAGGCTTACCCAGGAAAGTTAATCAGATAAAAACTATCTATTGGTTCTTCCAAAATTCCAGTTCGCTTTAACTTGATAGTGTGTTAAGTAATTATCTCAGTTAAAAGGCTATTTATAAGTTTTATCTTGTGCATTTCAGCTACTAAATAGGAAAAATTAGCAATCCATGGCAGTAAGAATGCACAAGTCGTGGCAATATACATGGATAATAACGTATTGTTGAGATACACATTACAGAAAGTGTATAGTAATGCATAATGTCTACTTATTAGTTATCAGTGCCACATGGTCCAGCTCGAGTCAGCGTTGGTTTTGTGTGCAAGAACACCATTAAAGTGATTCAACACGAGGCTCCACGACATTACGTTGGCAGACAAACACATTCTACAATGAAAATGAGTAAATAGAGAGAGAAGGGTTATAACATAAAGCCGTTTCAGCTTGAGAGTGTTTTAGCACCGAGCGCAGAGTTGAGAAAAAATACAGCGAGTTTGTAATGAAGTGGACTGATAAGGAATATAATCCACATCACACAGGTAGAGAGGTACAGTCAGAGGTCATGGTGAGGAGAAGGAGTATAACTGTTCCTGGGTCAGGTGCATGTTTCGGGTGATGTTCGGGCCTCACAGGAAAACATGACCATGGAAAATCATATTTGAACTGTTTCACAGGCAGGACTGGATGAAAACCCCAGTGGGCTCCTGAGTGGTCTGTCCTGAAGGCTCCTCCCTCCTTAAAAATATGTTTTCATCTAGTACTGCAGCAACGACTACTGTTGTTGTTTTCGTTGATTTGTTTGCTTGGTTTTTTTAATTTTTATTTATCCATATGGGCTTTTGGGCATGCTGAGCCCCTGGGTGCACACCCCGTCGTGATGGTAGATCTGGCGCTCATAGTAAAATGTCAAATCATTGAAATGTGGTTTCCCATGTAAATGTTTCAAAACAGAAATCAATGTTTTAAGATGTTCACAGGGAAACATCAAAACCTCAGAAATTCTCATATCAGGAGTTATACAGGAAAACATCAAGCCACAGATATTTCAGGACTTTGAGGGAAATAACGGGTAGACAGCTTGCCTGTTAAATATGTAAGAATTTTATACATACAACAAATTTATTCCATATTTCTGCTGCTCACTTTTACAGAGAGCACTTTGTTCAGGCAACAGTCAAATTAACTTCTGTTGCATAAAATTTGTTAATCTAATTCAAGAAAAAAGACACATGCAAATTGAACTGAATCATTGACTTACTGCATGACTTTATTTTATAACTAATTAGTAATTAATCATGCATTAATTTCAGGGAAGCTAGGCAATTTATAAATATGTTATGTAACTAGAAGCTATTAGTAATTCAGAAATGTGTTTTCTAAATGAGAGTAAATGAGAGTATTTCTGCTACTGTGAATTAGATGTTATTTACACAGTACTTCTGGAATACTACTACAGTCCTCATCATTCTCAGTAGTACTGCCTTTCTGGCATTAAAACATACAGTAATTCTTGCTACTAATCTCAGAAAGTGTTATTCTTTTTCTTTATCATCATAGGTTAACTCATAAATGTATGAACTCTGGACACTATAACATTACTCATCTTGATCTTCCATGCCTTTTGACAAATTTTGTACACATCTTAGTTTACTGGTCATGTTGTTTGCTACACATTTTCTTAAATTAGGATGAATTTATACAATCCTTCTCATGATATTTTGCTGGTATTCCTATTTTTCAAGATACTTTATTCTTCTTTATTACATGCTTACCAGACTACCAAGTATATAGTTTTAAAGGAGCAATGCCTCCATAGCAACGTTTATATAGTTTGCATATATACGATCACTGAATAGTTATAAAAATATTTTTGTAATATTACACATTTAAAGTGCATTGCTTGTAAAGAAAGACAAAGTATTCAAACGTTGATTAGTATGAATGTGTTTAACAAATTTCATGTGTATTCCATTTATAAATGGATGAGTTTGTTTAACAGGAATACCCAGTCTACAGGATTTAAGGGGAAGTCAAAGGAGGACAGGAAAGAAAGTGGCCAGTTGCAAAATAAAATATAGGTCAAAGCAGAAGATAAAGGAGGACTGCCATCACTTTCCACACCTGAAGTGTTCAAAACTGTAAAGGTAGCAGTTTTCCTGATGCTTTTATACTTATATTTGAAAGCCATGACAGTGCTGACTGGTTCTGTATGCATTTAAAAGCCCATCAAGATGGCATCGCATTTGCAACACTTTTATTGTTCTGCAGAGGTCAGTGGCAAGAAAAGATTTCACTTCCATGGCAAGAAGTTATTCCACTAGTCATTACTCTCCAGGTCTTTCCGTGACTCCCCAGAGTTGAGCCAGACACCTTTCATCACCAGTTTGGGAGGGCATAGTGCACAGACAGATTAATCTTCAATTATTTTGAGAGCCTACAGCACAAATAAATACCTGTTGCTAGTTTCTACAGGATGTGGAGCACTTTGAGGTTAACATTTTGTGTTAGGGTCTCTATCTTTTTTCATTTTAAAAGTCATTGCCAGTAACTGAGGAGCAGTATGTGATTGTTTGAAGGATGACAAACAAGCACTAGAGCAAAAAAAAAAAAAAAATCAGAAAAAGATAATGTGAAACAGAGAGGGAACTTTAAACCTGAAATTTTTATATGGAGAAGCAGACAATGTGTGTTAACAAACAGTCATCAAAAAGACAGCCCAAAGGAAGCCTACACAAAAACAAAAACCTGCAAAGAACCCCGGGAAACATGCAGCACCCTGACATTTACCTAGAAATCTAAAAATGGGGACCACCACTTCTGTTTGCCAGTCCAAAGGCACAGTACCTGAGGTTCATGTAATGTTGTACAGTCATGGCAGCCTCAACACTCCCACCACATTGAGGGCTTTCAGCGTTTCTGGGCAGATCTCATCCACCCCAGGAGCTTTTCCTCCATTGAGTTTTTTAATTACCTCAGTGACTTCTGCCCAAGAGATGTTCCCCAGACACTTCCAGACTTACCTCCTGTCCAGGACACATGTCCCTCAAGTTTAGGAGTTCCTCAAAATGTTCCTTCCAATAAGCACTATCTAGACCATGTCTCTCATCCCTCTACTGAGCTGCTGAACAGTTTTCCAGAACTTCTTTGAGACCAACAGAAAGTCACTCTTCATGGTCTCATGCAGCATTTTTTGCTTGTCTGTATCCCTTCACTAAAGTCAGAGTTCCCAATAGGCAACCAGGCTCAGAAAGCCTCCTTTTTCAGCTTTTCCACCACCATGTCCATGGATTGCCCCAAGAACCTTTTTTTCCCACAGCTACGTAAAGCCGTCTCCATGATGGAGGTCTTGAACAAGATTTATTCGGACTCCATAGGACATGGGAGAAGCTTTCTCAGAGGTGGGAGTTGAAATCATTCTGGATAGAGTCCTCTACCAGCCATTCTCAGAAATCCCCAACTACTTGTTTGGGTCTACCAGGCCTGTCCAGCAGCCTCACCTGTCACCTGATCCAACTTACCACCAAATAGTGGTCAGTTGACAGCTCTGCTCCTCTCTTCACCCATGTATCCAAAACATATAGCCTCAGGTCAGATGAAATGACTATAAAGTCAATCATTGACCTTCGACCCAAGGCATTCTGGTACAAAGTATACTTATGAACTACCTTTTGTTCAAACATGGTGTTTGTTATGGACAATCTGTGATTAGCACAGTGTAACAACAACTCAGCACTCGGGTTTCAATCTGGCAGGCTGTTCCTCCTAATCACTCCTCTCCAAGGTTCCCAGTCATCACCAACATGAGCATTTAAGTGCCCCAACAAAGCAATGGAGTCTGCGGATGGGATCCTCTGCAGGATACCTCCCACTCTCTCCAAGAAAGCCAAATATGCTACTCTGGGCACATTTGCACATACAACAGTGAGAGTTTTCCTCTCTGAAACTTAGTCTCATTGAGGCAAACCTTTCATCTACCAGGACAAACTCCAACTGCGCTACTGCCAACCGAGGGCTTGTAAGTATCCTCACACCTGCCCAGTGTCTCACCCCATGGGTGAGTCCTGAGTAGGATAGAGACCATCCCTTATTGAGCTTAGTTCCAGTGCCAGCACTGTGCATGGAGGTGAGTCCAACTATATCTAGTACTTCTCTTCTAGTACTACTCTGGTACTTCTCAAACTCCCACACCAGCTCAGGCTACTCCCACCCCCCAAGTCAGGTTACATTCCATGTACCAAGGGCCAGTTTCATTGCCAAAAGTAAAGACACCCATGTTTCTATCCCTTTCAGAACTAGGCTTTCTTTCACTTTCATGCTACTCAGCAGCATCACAATATGATGATTCAAACCTGGACTGATGGTGGACTTAAGGTCCAGGAGAAGTATAACAACATAAGTGGATGGAAAATGAGGTGCGTTGGGGAAACTGCATACAATTGCACATCCAGACATGTCCAGAAATAGTAAAAAAAAAAATACAAAAAAACAACAGTAATGATAATAGTGATAGATATGGGGTAATTAAAGAAGCAGGGGGCAAATGATAAAAAACTAAATCCCAATACAGCTGTCTATCTACAGCAAGTATAAATAAACAAATAAACTCTAACTACCTCTTAATAAAACAGGTGGTCACAACAAAATGTACAGGGTGTCGCACTCAGCCCTAAGTTGACATTTATTAACAGACTAAATCTACATGATGTGGATGTAGGTGCTAGGAGCCTGTCTTTGCAGTAGTTTATAGCACTGCATGAAACATAAGCGCAAGATAACCAGTGTTGTCACTCCTTCTGTTTTCAAGGCTGTAATCTTCTGTGCTGATAGACAATTGGCTGAGCGAAGGCAGCGAGAGTCTCCTCCGATGTATTCAGTCCCTTGATTGGTTGTTGCAATTTAAGATTTATAGGTCTGTAATCAAAAGGGAAAACAGTAAAATACTGTGAATATAGGACGAGATAACCCAAAAAAAATCAAATGAAGAGAGCCATGCAGGGGTAAATACTAGCAAAAAATATATCTGGGCAACCCAGAAAACACAAAACGTTCAAATAACGTTAGTTAAACGTTTATGGAATGTTAGGAACGTTTACCTAACATTATTTTAACATTGGTGTTTGCTGGGAAATTACTTGCCTGAAGGTGACAGGTCTACTATATCCAATTAAAATATGTAATAATCTTTTATTATATTTACTGATTGTTTGAGATTATGACTAATAATTGCTTGAGAATATAATGCTAGCATCTTATTTTAAAAAGTGTGTGTTTCTGAGCCTCTGTGACCTTTTGTTTTTTAAGTGATGACAGTGTTAGTATAATAAGTAATGTGTAAAAAGGCCATGTATCGCACTTGTCTAGTTTAAATTTTCCTTAGATGTCAGTTTGGCGGCGTCCATCTGTTTTCTGTAGCTTGGAATTACTCCTTAGTTTTGAGAGTGTTTAACACCACAGGAGTGTGAAATGGAAACTGGAAGGGAGAGGTGATATCATCACGACCTCTGTTAGTGTGGACAATGGGAGGGTCACACCAGAGAAAGCACTTCATGTCTGTGTGTTTAATGTGGAAAACATCTAAAGACTACAAAGTGGCTCATTTCTTTACTTACACACTAGAACGCATTTTTAAATCTGAGCTGTCTGAGATTGGGAAAATGTGTGCTCAAATGACTCAAAGGCAATAACCATAATAACAGCGTCCTCATGTTAACGTGCAGTAAAGAAATGCACGGCCTTTTAGTCATTGTGTATCTTGACAGTATTTTTTTCCCTTGTCAAGGACTTTGCCAATCTTGCGTGACATTCAACAAGGTCATTGTCTAGCTGGAAAGTCCATTTGTAGACAAAAGCCTGTCCACTTGGCACAAGAAATATTTGTGTTTAGCCAAAATGTCTTGGTACTCTTGGTGCTGACTTTATTATTTCATCTATCTTAACAATTGCCTCCGGACTTGTGAATACAAAAGAACCAGTAAACAACAAAGACCAGCTGCCATATTCCACAGCAGACATGACATTCCTTTCAACATAAGCTTCTTCTCTGTCACGCTGAAAGGCAGTATTTTGTTTCATCAGACTATGACTCACAGTTCCTACTGGAAATTCACTAACCAGTCAATTTCAACAAAATTCAAGTTACAATTTTAACACTGACCATAGAAAACACAGTTCTCAAACTCTTTTCCACACAGTCCATTTTAACCGAGTTTATCGTGTTTTTGGGAACTTTTCTGGCAGATTTTAAAACGTGCAAAGCTTTAAAGGCAATAAGTCAATAAACATGAAAATTTTGATTTTTATTAAACCTGCAGTATCACACAACTGGGAGCTTATTCAATTCATTTACTTTTCTAGACTGGCTTCATGAAGGACTATGACTACCTACAATATATATATATATATATATATATATATATATATATATACACATCATCCTTTTATACAGTATATTTTAATTATATCATGTGAAGTTGATATTATCAAGCCTAGTTAATAATTAGGAATTAGGTGAGTGTGCCTGTACTTAAACATTTGCAAAAAAAAATTAAATAAAATGTTTTTCATGCTCTTTAAAGCAGTTATGGTAGCTGTAAAAGCTCATTGGAAAACACCGCTTTGAATTAAGGAAACAACATGCAAATTTCCCAGTTTAACATGGCTTAGGAGGCACATTTAAACTCTGTAGGCACTGAAGCCACATAATGCTCCAGCTGTTGAGTGGGTCTGGTACTGTGAGCACAAAGGAGCTGTCCTATCTTTGCCATAATTAAAATCGGTCCCTGCAATAACACACCTCAAAGCATCACGTTCAGTGAAGCGCGCAGAACTGGCTGGCTGTCACACCCCGAATTCTCTAACACGCTGTGATTTGAACTTAAAGACGCAGTGCCTCAAATACATCAGCACAGGAGATTCAGAAATGCCCATGAAGACTGTGAACTACAAGGGACTTGGATGTAGGTTTGCCAATATCGCTCGCTTTTTGAAAGTCCTTGGTGCAATAGATCATATGTGAGTTGAAAGACTAATTTGATCACATGTCAAAACGTTCACCCCATCACATGGTAAGCATGATAGCAGAAGCCAAAACATTCATAGTCAATTAATATTGAGGTTATGTCTGACTAACATTGTCATGGAGGAGATGGTAAAGAACATGGGACAAGTACATAGCTCAGTCATGTTGAGGAGCAGACCATGAGTCTCAGAGCTGAGAGATTTCCCAGACATGCTGGAACAGCGAGGCTCATGATCACTTGAAACGTGGACAGCGCAAACAAAATTGGAAAGAGCTGCATTGTTGTCCCAATGGAAAGTGCACAGCCGTTTTGTATAGCCTGGCGTAAGTCTGGCAGCTGTTTACTGTGTGTTAGGTGTACCACTATGCTGCCTCCTCGGTCCTCTCGCGTTCAAGGGAGAGGCAGGTGGGAAGACATGAAACTCTCTTTTTTCGTACTTAAATTAGGTTGATTTTGTTTGATGAGTTCATTTGTCTCCAAACAATTATGGATTTGTTACATTAAAAATAAATAAATAAATAAACACCTACTCTCAGTGTGCAACATTTTTAGTTTAAGGTGAATAGCATGAAAAAAATGAACATAGAGCAGAACTTCAAAACTTGAAGTTAGTATTTTAAAAAGATATAAGTACAGCATCAACAACAGTAATACGTACAATAATTATATATACAATTTTAATATTAAGACAGAGTAATAGAGCATTGTTAATAGAGTAATAATAATTATTATTATGATTATTATTATTACTACTACTGCTGCTATCATATGTGGGGGGCAGGGTGCCTTAGTGGACAGAACCATTACCCTGCAGGTTTAGGGGCTCAAACCCTGCTTCTACCCTCCGGATACCCCAGCTCCCTCCCCCAGCCGAAAAGACGTGCTGTAGGTCAATTCGCATTCCCTGCCTTGTGCCCTAAGCTCCCTGATCGGCTTCAGGCTCCTTCACACAGGATAAGGAATATGGAAAATGGATGGACATGTTTAGTTTTTGTGGCTGCTATCTAACACATCTTCTGGCTGCTAACAGACTCCTTAGAAAGTTTCATTAAGATGCTGCCATTTATTTGACAAAAGGACAAATTTTCACCCTATTAGAGGCATACAGGGTTTTAACTACAGACCAACTTGCCGAAAACCTCCCCAAAGTCCTGTTCTTTTCATTGCACTGATGGGTGGGTGAGTGGGTGGGGGGGGGGGGGGGGTGCTGTGGCTGCAGCCTCACTTCAGCACCCAGATTTAGCAGCTAGTCTTTTTAGTTGAAGTTCTGGCCTCAGTTTTGTTGAAGGAGATAACAGCCTATAATCATTCATTGTCTTGCAGACTGAAGGGGCCATTCTGATCAGCCACTTCCATCGCATCCATTTGCACATGAGTTTATTAAGAGGGAGCCAAGCTGCAAAGCACCACAATTAACATCGTAATTACAGGCGGTTTTAGAGGTTAGGCAAACAATCCGTCCTGACGAGCCCCCTGACCAAATGTGTCAACAACCGTAAAAGCAGACCAGTGACATATTTGACATCATATCATCTGTCCACACAAAGTAGGGTTCAGTGTCCTGGCATTATGAGAAGGTTGTGTTGGTCAATGGCGTGGGAAAACAGTATCATTGGCTCAGCTATTCTGCTCTCTGCCTTAATATTGTTCTGTTCTTCTCTTGTGTGTGTGGTCAGCTAGACTAATGCCCATTTTATTTGACTTTTTAAATGTATCTTTATTAATCTTTAATTTTTCCGAAACAAGATGCAGTAAAAAGGACCTTTGTTGCCTCACCTTTCCAATGCCATGGGGTCAAATCTGGCTCTTGACTGTGTGTGTGTGTGTGTGTGTGTTTGTGCAGTTTGTATTTTTTCCCTCTGCATATCTAGGTCTCCTCCAGGTGCTCTGATATCCTCCCTCAGTCCTAAAAACATGCAGGTCATGTGACTGGGGGACTCTAAATGACCTTTAACTGCGTGTATGCATGTTTCATTAGCAGGTACATCCAGCTTTGTTCTCCCTCTGTAACTTTTTCGTTTTCATGTTTTTTCAGAATAATTTAAATAAATACTCAAAAAATTCAATAGTACTTATTTTCCAAGATAAACTAAACATAAGAGCATTTAAAAATTTTTTTTTCTTCATTTAAATCTCTTGTAATTTTTCAGTTGGCCTTTATTAGGTATTGTTGGAATTTTTTGTTAACTTAAACACAGGGCTTCATGCACTTGTGGTTCAGTTTAACATATTCTAGCTACCGCATTAAAAAACATGGAAGCTCCATATGTTTCAGGTCTCCGGCCCTCAGCAGGACAGTCTAGGTGGGCCTTGTGTCTCTCCAATGGTTTGGCCAATCTGCCGCCATATCCCAGCTCTGAAAGCTGGGAGCTGACAGTCCCCTGTGTCCTGTCCAAATGCTATTTAGCATTTCTGTGGACCTTTTCAAATGAGAACACGTCTAGTAAAAAGTATAGCTGACCGCTCTGTAGTGTGTGTGTGTGTGTGTGTGTGTGTGTGTGGGTCTTATTGTTCTTACATAACATACAAGTGGGTTGTATACATTTATACAGGCTTTGTGCAAATAAAAAAGACGGAAAACCTTCGCATGCATATTTATACGAAGTCCTTGGGATTTATAAAGGACTCTGCTATTGGCTGTGGACACACTGCAAAAAAGTACCATCCATGAATGTAGCTGCAGCTGCCTTTGTGAATGGAACCAGTTTCATTTTGTCAACATGTAACTCATGTGTGATGCCAACGAGGCAGTTGCACAATGGCCTGGATCCATGCATGATGCTTTTCATTTTACATTATAGCAATATAGGTCATAATAGTGAGGCTGGGGCACTTCAAGATAGATGGTGTGTTGGAAAATTGACTATGTACACACATACACACTTGCAGGAGACAGCAGCAGTTACCCATTAAAGGGCTGGTTGTTAACCGCATCTCACTATCCATGTAGCAAAAAGGAACACTGGTTCATGGGGCACAGACAGCAGGTGGTGGTGTTTGGACAGGGCGGGTGTTGTTCTGGTACACCACCTGATAAAGGTGTGTAACATCACAATAGCTTGCTGTGTCCTACACAACCTGACTCAATGACACAACCTGCCTCTCCCTGAACCACTAAATGGCGAAGCAGACGACATCAGTGCCGAGCCCCTGCCTGAACCAGCCGACCTCTTTGCCTTCAGACCGAGGGAGAATGAGTGCATAAGTACGTAAAACAAACACGAGCATACGTTTCACCTGATTTTGTTAATACTTGGCAAATTTCATCCAAGACCCCTTTAATTCCTTTCAGTTCTTCACTTCTGTTCCTTTGTGGGTCCATGACCAGAGCTGTAACGGCAGCCATGTGTGCTAGATGTGCCTTATGTGGTGTAGTATTTGCGTATTTATATATAAACGTGACTAATTTGCATCGCCCCTTCAGGGTACTCCCTGCGAATATTTCTGCAGTAAGTGGGATTCATAGCTCTGTAAAATCCATACCTCGGTTTACGCAAGGTTTTATAAATCTGACTTTGACTTTTCACAGAATATTTGAGTTGTTCTGCATACATTAATTTTTCTGCAAGCATGCACAAATGTTTGTATAAATGAGCCCCACTGTCTTTTACCCTAAAACTCTTTGTTAAACAAGTGGCTAGGACCTGCTGAAATGAATACATTATGCTAGGTCAACATTCTGCATGAAATCCACAGTGTGTAATGTCAAGACATCAAAAGCTTTTTTTGTGTTTCCTTATATGCTGTGTTATTTGTCTTTGGGAAATCAGCATGGGCAGTTTATGTTTCAACTTTTTTTTTTATTTTGTACATTTTATTTCAAATAATGTGTCTTTAATACATTAAAAAAGTATGTTCAATATTACAGTGAGCAAAATGCGTATTTGCAGAACACACATTAACAAAACAAAAGGCAGGTTAAATAATGCTATAATGAAGCTGTGACAACAGCTGCTCCAGACAGCAGCCTCATTAGTTTGTTGTAAGCCCCACCTACCAGTTTTTCCACCTTGGTTTAATTCCTGTTGTGTCTTGTTTGGTTTTGTCTATTTAAGTTGGGTTTTTCTGATTTTAGAGGCTTGGTTTTCTATTTGTTCTGTTCCCTGGTTTTTCTATAGCTGGTAATCTGTTTGATTGCTACTCAGCTTTCACTGGTCTGTCTTCTGTTTTGCCCTTTTTTGTTTATAGTATGCCAATGGTGTTAGTCTTGCCCAGTTCTGTTTAGTTATGGTTGCACCGTTGTTCTGTTTATCCATTTTTAGCTATACTTGGTCTCCCTTTTCTAGATTTCCTTTTGTTTTTCAGGCTTTAGTTTTTGAAAATAAATAAAAACCATCAGTCTCAATTGGCACGCAGGCTCATGTACCCAAAATCCTTACAAATGCAATGCTATAAACAGCCAGACAAAGGCATTTCAGCAAGTGTAACACAGGGATGTAGCATAAGTAGTTTAACAGATTATGATGGATAGCATCCCTTTATGATAAATGCATTCATATGTGCATTCACTGATTATTATTATACCAGAAAAGCATGACAATATTTCAAGATGCTTTAAAAATGTGAATTGTGTAAGGGATTTACATAAAGTAATTTGAAGTATGTAACTTTTGAGTTTTAACCTCAAAAAGAAAGTATTAATCCTGCTATTTTATCATGGTGTTGCATAATTCATGTATTAAAGTAAACCAATCAAATGCAACATTCTATCCTATTTGTCCATATATAAAATACACTTGTAGTCCATTACCAGTGTCTTTTTGCCAGCGCAGGTTTGAGTATTCAGGAGGTGTATGGGGATTGTGAATGAAATTAAGGACATCCGGTGGTCTATTTGGAGAATTTTTTCCAACACCTGTATTGTCTGGAAGCCAAAGAATGCCAGTTCTCATTTCAGGTTTAACTAGCCAATATTACCTGTCATCATAGACTAAGCAACTGAAGGTGACAGATACTTCAATTTAACAGCTGAAAAGCGCACACGCGCACACACACACACACACACACACATTTAGATGTTGTTTTTATCTCAGTGCTAAATATCTGGAGCAATTAAAATATTCATTATTAATTGTATTATTCCTAATTGAGGAACTGATATGTGTATGTATAAACAAGGACATAGTATTCATATGGGGCATATAAATAATAGAACAAAGGCAATGCAATTCTTTATGTGCAGAGAACGATGTGGTGGATTACAAATAAGTCATGGGTAATATTAATGTCTTAAGCAAGAGACGTAAAAAAAAAAAAAAAACCCTCAAATTTTATGACACCTAAAATCAATGGTACAACTAAACTCCCAGGTTGATCATGTGTGTGTCTATGTGTGTCTGTATATATGATATAAACAGACATGAGTCCCAAAGGTGCTTCAATAGAATAAATTCATCAAACATTACATTTTTTTCAGTTTATGTGGCTATAATTAAATGAGAAACTTAATTATAAACAAGGACACAGCATTCTCAAAGGGCATCTGAATTATATATGAGTGTCAATGTTCAGAGAATTATAGTGCGAAATAGCACTGAAAAGAAGTGCTTGAAATAATTAAAGGCCTTAAACATTGATGCTAAAAGATCTAAACTTTACGCAAGGGCTTGAGTCCAAGCAGATGCTATATCTAATGAAAGAAAAGACCAACTTGGCAGGTCCTCTGGGTTGGACAGCTAGATAAGAATTTTGTCGTTGATTGCATTCATTATGTATGGCAAGTAAACCAATGTGGTTGTTTTCTGACTTAACTATTACTTCATTCCAGTTAACACACCAAAAGGGAGCAGTTGCCAATGTGTTTATATTTTGAAAACAAAACGGAGCCCTCTTTCAAGATTAACTTCTCGCAAAACGAATGGTATGTTCCTTGAGTTAATTAATAGTATTTATTATACATTAATATTGCTTTCTTTCTGAAAGAATACTGGACTCAATACTGTCACGATGGATAAGGACATGAAGAAAGGTAAGATGCGATCGCAGAGAATTTATTGGTCAAAAGTAAATCAAAATTCAAAGAAACACAACAAACCAAAACAAAAAGGGTGTTACTCCAGATAGTCCCCACACAAAAAAAATCAAAAAGATAAGGCATACCTAAAAAAGAATACACCATAGAAACACCAGACTGAAAAGGCAACACAACACGCAACAGGTGGCAACACTCAACAAAGACAAATGAGGGCGCGTGCCCAGACAGTTAGGACACAGAGGAGAACCGTGACTGATACAATGCAGTGTGATAAAATGCAGATCCACGTACATTGTGAATAACCTGTGGAACCCAAATTATCCTCCAAACAGTTTAGATCCTGCATCTTTATTTCATCTTATTGCAACCTACTTGCACTTAAAAGTACATTTCAAAATCAGTTGGCCTAATTTGCAATATTTTGCCATCAGTGTCTATACTTTCTGTTTGCCAATCTAAACACAGGATAATGCTGATCACCGTTGTTTGCAAAAACTTCAAACACTGTCTAAAAACTATTTTATTCACAAATTTGTCACACATATCTTCAAAGCAATCTTAGCTGTAGCCGTTTCTTTGAACGTATTAAAAACATGGTTCAGTAATCGAAGTAAATTGACTGTGACAGTAAAATAAGAGATTGCGTTATAATGTGACTTTTTACTCTCATGTATTATCAATAAAACACTGGACTGTTCACACTGGATTATACAGGTCACTGAAGCACTGTCTACAGCTCATCTAATGGTGAGTTCAGTGTTTTTTTACGCATCTGACATGATGTAATTTTACGTAATCTGTCGTGTTGATTTTATATCTTATATTATGCTGTGCAGTAGTGATGTTTTTACATAACACTGTTAGCTGCATGGCGGCACGGTGGCGTGGTGGTTAGCACTGTCGCCACGCACCTCCAGGCCTGGGGTTCAATTCCCGCCTTGGGTCTG
>JABJVR010001817.1:0-18478 GCA_025773905.1 Chitala chitala
TATATATATATTGCAAATTACTGAAATCCTATAGTCATTGCTATGTGTGGACAGTGTGGTATTAACCATGTAAAAAGTGTGACTCCACCTACTGAAATCTGATTGGCCACTCCAAATTGCTTCTCTGACTATTGGCTAAGATCAAGTATAGTATGTTTTTATCAGTTTAATATCTGATACGGTATAAATTTTTTAAATCACTAGAAGACAGGAAATGCACCAAACTTTTTTCTTCAATTCTCTTCTCTTCAGTTGCACACACCAATTACACAAGTCAGAAACCACCGGTTCAATTTTGTTTAAAGAAATTTTAATTTCCTGATAAAAAAATTTGTAAAGTTTAAGTGGCAATTCGAAGTGTCAGATCTTTAAATGTGTCATAGGTCTGTGTCTCTTTGAGCTCAGCATAAGTGATGTTTGGAAACAGGTGACTGTTTGCTATATAAAATAACATCCTTTTCCCACAAGGCTACTAACTTGTATTTGTTTATTATTATTATTGTATTTTGCTTTGGTATTAGGTACTGATTGAGTGTTTAATGTATTTTTTGGGGGAAGGGGCAGCAATGAAAAAAAACCCTTTTGCAAGTGTTATGTTTAATAATTTTTAAACCTGTTAACAAATAGATAAGCTTTATAAGAAAATTTTATGCAATTATTATTTAGTTAATAGTTCAGTAATTGTTTTAATCCACTAAATTTCAAACCATTATTTGTATACACATGGTGTTAAAGGTGTATAACAGCAAGTAGCAGCACGAGACCCTATCACCTCGAGACCCCATCAGCAAAATGTTTTTTTAATAACACAATCTCAGGAATAATGTGATGTGGTGTTTATGGATCCCACTGACTGTAATGTTGAAGTTTAAGTATATGTGACAGTTAACCACATGCAGGTTGTCGATGCGTTAACTCTGTGTACACTCGGTTCCTGAATTGACTCTTAGCAGTGCTACTTTGCACAACAAATTTTGGATTTAATCTGTCAGTTTTCTAATTAAGTAGCAATCTAGATTTGGTCAAGTTTTAGTAATTGAAATTTTGTTAGTTTCAGTTTAGTTTTAATTGATGGAAAGCAGTTTTAGTCAGTAAAAAGTCATTAGCTAACAAGTTAAATGTTCCGAATAAAATTTGTTGCTTGCTTGACTGTTATAAAGTTTTAGCTATTACTGACTTTCAGTAGACTTTTTACATAAGTCATTTGTACGATTGTTGGCTTATCAGTTTGCCAATTAATCATCAAACAATACTGATTAGTTGTCAGTCAAAAGAATTTTCTAGAATTTTCACCCCTAATTCCTAACGTTGTATGGTATATGAAAAAAAACTGCATAGCTTTATTTCCGTAAATTTTCATACAGGAAATGGCATTGAATCATTACTCCTTACAGTACCATTAAAACTGTGACAGTGAAAGAACGATTGTACGAGTTTTGTTCATTTTAAGGAAGGCACTTTAAATTAAAGTTACTTCGGTTTTCACTTTGTGATTTGTCCTGAGAGTCAGCATCAAGGTCCACATGACTAGAAAGAAGCTGTGCTAGCGATTTTCCAAACCTCCAATGTATGTTTTTATTACTTCTGTGAACCATTTTGTTTGCCACAGTTAATATTGCCATATGATGGATCATGTCTGAATGTTCAAACATCACCAATGGAAAGAATTTGTTGCCAATTTTCCAGTATCCTGTTTTTAACATGTTTGTGTTAAGTTTTTCCACCAACAACATTGAAATCTTTTCTCACAGTTTATTTCACACAGTTCTAGGATTTTGCTAAGAAGGGCAGAGATATAATGGTTCATCTTCTTATAGGTGTCTCAAAAGTTCGTCAGTCAGCAGCCAGACAACTCAGTGTCCACCCCCTCTTTTGGATTGGACCTTTTGAAGTCCCATAGCACTCCAACACTGCCGACTGATTACAATGGCAACCACTTTGTTGTTGCTCTTGGTAGTCGTGGAGAGGTCAAGGACGGTGAACATCTTCACGGCAAAGCAGCTGGAAAAGTCAAACTGCAGGTGACACAGTCTTGCATGTTTTGTTGATCTGTTGGGCATGTACACATGGTCATGTGGGTTAAGGCTGATTTTATTTCTGTTTTTTATATTTTTTGGTTTTTTGTTGTACAGCACTTTGTGTCAGTTCTGGTTGGTTTAAAGGGCTTTATAAATAAAGCTGTATTGTATTGTATTGTATTGTAAAGGGAAGGCTATTTAAGGCCATCAGTTTTTCTTTTTTTCTTAAAAATCTAGCCTTATTCTAATTATAATCATTGGAATTTCCCTCAGAGAGTACAGTCCACACCCACAAGGTCAACTAGCCAATCAGTTTCTGAGCTGGCCACCAATAACAACCGATCCTCAATGCCATTGCAACCTGGCCACAACCTTCAGCCAATGAAAAAGGTAGCACAAGTACTAGTAAATATGTTGTGAGCTTAGTGCTTACCAAAAAAAAAAAAAAGTTGTAAATAAATGTCAAAAGATTCCATTGAATTAGCAATGATGATAATGGTGTCATTTGGCCCAAATCTATCTTCGGATCAGGAACAGAAGCAAGCCAAACTGGAGGTGTCAACAAGCTGTTTACAGGAGGCAGACAAACCCCTCTCTGCCCCAGCCAGCCTCCAGCCTTTCTTCCTCTGTGATGACTCCTCCATCCCTGGAGATCCTGCTCCTTTATCACCTACTCACATGGTAAACATGGCGTGATTGTAAAGGCCATTGAAATAGAGCTTCACAATATTGCATGCAAGGGGTAAGTTGAAAGTTGTTGTATACCACCTAATGTGCTGTAACAGAGAATTATTTTTTTTTTTCCAGGCAGGGGTGTCATCTGGACACACTGATGGGCACACTTTGTTTCAAAGTCCTCCTCCCTGCTCACCACCGCCGAGTGGAAAGGTACAGCATTACCTCTATAGTCCCAGTCTGTCTTTGTTCCCTCCCCTCACATATTTTAAACTAATTAATTTTTGTGAGTTCCTCCCTCACTTCTTTGGTCATTACATGATTCCATACTCTGAACCTATTTTATCCTTTAAAACTTAGAGTAACTTGGATGTTGTATGTAGGATTGATGTACAGTGATAACTTGATATAAAGTGACCCTTGGAATTCAAAAATTGACTGCATTGTACATGACACTGCATTTTAAGAACCAACCCTTTCTAAACCATTATCATAGAAATAAATGTGATGGAATATAATTTTAAAATAGAATATCAGAGGCAGCACACTTTGTCGCAAGGCTTTAAAAATCAAGGGAGCCATGATGTGCTAAAGCTAGTGTGTTGCCCCTGAATGAGCAGCACAGAATAAAGGTGGCCCCGGGTAAAAGTAATGGCAGACCCCTGTGTTAAATATTTAACGAGTATGAAAATGGTTTAACGTGTAGGAAAAAAGAAATGTCATGTGCCTACTTCAACCACAGCAGTTGGTGTTGTGTGGTAGTAAAGGGTTGCGTGCTTCTTGTGGTTTTCCATTTCATATCTCATTTGGCATAAAGTTATTTCAAAGCTCCACCCTAGCTGCCCCCTTTGGCAGTTAAGTGTGGTGGTGAAGGCTTCAGCAGTGCTGAAGTTATGACAGGTGTGAGCGAATGGAAGAGGGGCTGCAGCTCCAGCCATACCCGTTAGTGGCTGATGTAGAAGCCAGAGTGAAGCGGAAGTACAATAATAATGAAGGATCAGTACCATGGAAAATGAGCATTGAACCCATTTTAAAAATGTCAGAATCGATATTTTCACAGTCCTAACGGCTTGTTTCTTTTCATCCTACAGAAAGAAAACAGGTCCAGTCAGCGTATGGATGACCTCTTCGACATCCTCATTGAGAGTGGTGGTAAGAGAGAGCTCCCTCGCCGTTTTTACGAATTGTTCTAAATTTTCATTACTGTTCTTTAAGCAGTTTTTGAGCATAATAAAATCTTATTTGATACATGTAGAATTTTGTGTTCCCTTTGATGTTACTACAATGTATCAGATGATGGCAGAATAGGAAATCACCAACGACGTTGTTTTACATTTGTGCAGTTTTTGATTTTCTATTATCAGGGAAATTTTGATATAGTGAATTTTTGTTTCAAATGTAGCAATTTGGTTTAAACAAGAACTGTTACAGTAAAACCTGAGTTTTCTATAACTTTGTTTTAATTGTATATATATTTTTTTATTTCCCAACAGAAATCTCTGCTGGCTTCCCAGCCAATGAAGAGCTATCCCAGGCCCATTCCAGCATACCCCTTTCTCCTAGCTCGTCCCCACTCCAGTTCTCACTTCATACTGCCCCTGATCCTCAGGTTTCCCAGCAGCCTTCAGGAGGAGCACCAGAGACACCCATTTCTGCAGAAGAGCAGGTGGCTGGCACGGGAAATGGCCGTCTGGAGGACTTCCTGGAGAGCACAACAGGCAAACCGCTGCTGGGGGTAGAGCCAGGAGGTCCTTTCACTTTGATCGATGACCTCCACGGTCAAATGCTCAGCACTTCCAGCATCCTGGACCATCCGCCCTCTCCCATGGACATCTCAGAGGTTTCATTTTCCCAGCCCTCTAGCCTGGACTTTGCAGACGCAGCCCTAGATGGCATGGACTGGTTGGACATCACCATGGGAACCGGTGGTTGTGTTCTCTCGGCACTGCCACCCCCAAGCTCTCACGTGCCCCCCAGTGTTTTTTCAGTAGATTTCCTGGACAGCTCTGACTTGCAGCTCCACTTGGAGTCTTTGTTGTAGCTGTGCAGGTGAACGCCATGCCGAGCACTGTTTATAATGCCTTATCTTCCCCCAACACTGTCTCTCCACACTCCTGACCTGCTCTTGCACACAAGCACACTTAACACACAGACACCAGCACAGAGCTGGTTGGAACCTGGGGTAGTGTGTTGGACTGCCCCTGCTATTTCTGTGAATAAAACACTGAGCCTTGTTTCTTGTTTTATATCACTATATTTGACATTTTTGTACTGTTCTGTACTGTATCAGTACCTGGCCAGCCTCACTTTCTGAAAGGTCTCTGCACTTGACCATATTGTAATATTTGTGTTGAACACCTTGGACAGTATGTGTTTTTAATGTGTTGTGCTCATGTTACGGTCAAACGGCACTGATGTAACACGTAAACAGGTCCCAAGGAGACACAGGGAAAGTCGCAGGTGTGAAAAGGGGACGGGTCAGTCCCTGAATTGTGCAGTTTCTCTTTTTGTTTTCTCAGGTTTTACACTGAGAGAACAAAGTTGCAAAGATGTCGTTGCACCTACATGTTCGGTATCTCTGCCCGTGTAATACAACCAGCTCCCAGCTCCACAGTTGCACTGATTAAGTTTAGGGCAGAGATGTTATGTTCTGAGAGTCTTTGAAAAGTAAAATCAACATGGCATCTTGAACGTTTTACTGCAGCAGGTCTCTCCAAACATGCACTTAACATTGGTATGCAGGTCCTGTAGACCTCGCTGTACTGATGGACTCATGAACAGGTACTATAACTAAACCATGCTGTATTGCAGTAAGATGGGTACGTAAATTTTCATGTCACCCAGTTGTATACATGTGAGATGGGAAATGGGGTGGGGGGTCAGAGTAAAAAAAAAAATGGAACATGATTGTTTTTTATTAATGAACACAAATAAACTATAAAACCACTAACATTCTTGTTTTATGAATGAAAACTCATATGCTATATTTCACTTTCAGAAGTGTCATCCCAAGTTATCTCAAAGATTAATATCTGATCCTGTTTTGATGTTTCAAAATTTGCGCTGGTATCAGTCCCCCCTCCACCCACCCACCCCCCAAGTTTAATTCCAGTGGTTTTTCTTCTCCTATTATGCTGTTTACACAAATTATACAGGACATATAAGCACACTGTCCACAAGTTGCAGCTACAAAGCACATCCTTTGTTTTAAATGGTGGCGCTACTTAAAACACTACAAACAATGTGAACTTTACAAAGTAAATGTATGCTAAATTTGTGACCTAAACATGTTTTATATGCATAAACAGTAGCATTTGATTTGACAAAAAAAATGTGGCTTAGTTTTGCTAACTGTAACGCTCAGAAGGACAGCACTGAGCATCTCCTTACCTGTACAAATAAGGAATATTGCATCTGGAGAGGTCCAGCAACTTTGAGCTCCACAGGTTTTTACACACAATGAAGAAATTATAATGATAAAATTCAAAAATCATTTAAAAATAATTTTTATCAAAATGCTTTCTGTTTTATGTTTTTGACCAAACATTTGAACTGCACAAGGTAAAATTGCATGAAATACATGTCATCGAAGCAGGCTGTTCATTCTCTGGGATAATGGGCTGTACTGCTATAAACAATAATAATAGTAATATTATCATTAGTGGTAACAACATGGAGTGAACTTTATAGTTCGGGAAAAAATAAAAGCTAAATAAAACATTTTTGGGTTAAACAGACCTGATTTCCCTGCATGTTTTCTCCATTGCATAAGATCACTGGGTGTTTAGTGGTGCTGATCTTTAAATATCATTAGAAGTTGAAACTATTAATTTTAAATAAAATTAATTATTTTATAGTTTTTAAGTTCATTATGCTATTTCACTGTTACGTAGACATTAGCCATCTTGTTAAGAGGATTACCTTCCCAGTTGCAGACCTTTCTCCTTGCTAGTTTAACTCCTTATTTTACCTCTCATTTTGGTCATTTTTTACTTGTAAATAGACTGCATGGTTGCTCTGAGTGTTTTACTTAAAGAACCAGGGAATTACTTTTGATTTGCAGCCATGGGTGATTGTTTATGGATGCTGATTGTTTCCATTTAGATCAAATAGAAAAAATATGCGAGTGCAGACATTCAAATACAGTTTGATTCTGAACACAATAGTCAGTGGACTTGTTTTACTTTTGTAAACTTATTCCTACATTAATGTTCCAGTAATGCAGTAGAAGATGTAAATTGGGCTGTTCCATTAAACTGTAGTTCTGTGTATGACCACTTGGGGGTGACATATAACGTGTATATGAAAAATACATTGTATTGTACCTTACACTTTAAATAGACATCGTTTTGTGAAAAGTACCTTCAGTACTCAAAAAGGGACGTTTGCCTGAACATGTTGTGACGAATTGATTGTTTGTCTGTGGGGTGACATTAATTTGTGACTCGTGGCTAAAGTCCACCTGACACATCAAATGGAATGATAAAGTAACTGAAATGTGTTGGTCGCTTTTAATTGCCTGACTCACAGAAGCATTTTAAATTAGCGAGTGGTGTGTTACCTACCACAGCTGGCGTTCGCGGGGTGGATCTGCTGCGTTGGCAGAGTCGCGACCTGTGTTTGCAGCCCACGACCTTGTGCATCTCCACTCACAGCTGTTGCGAGCAGACCGCAGAACTAGATTGATAGAGCTTTCACTGGCTGCATGCAGTGGAGGGCGAAGCGGGGGGGGGCTTACATCTCTCCATTCTGCAGCCCCTCCCCCATGAACAGTGGCAGAACCAAACTGTCGTCCTTACCACATCCCTTTCCTGTGTACAGTATCCACTTCCTTTTGTTTAGTTTAGCATTACCTGAGGGTCATGGCACTAACTGATTTGTGTCCGACTTTTTAAGTTTCAGCCCTAAATTTCTTTGTTATCTCTTTTTAAATCTCTAGAAGGGCGCTCAGCCAACCTTCAGTACACATTAGCTTCCTTTTCTAATTCTGAATCCATATTTTTGTCAGTCTGACATGAAGATCACTTGGTTTGCAGTGATTTATGAATATTTCCTATCAGAGCAATCCCAGTTTGCTTGGTTTGGCTGCTGTGCTGAAAACACAGAGTACATGACATTACACAAAGTCCAGACATGTAGGTCAACTTTCCTGCATTTATTTGTTGTTCTTTTTAATTCGGTTTTACAAACAATACTTCTTTCCTCTAAGAAATATTACAAATCTGTATAGCCTGAAATTAGTTTGTATAATTTTGTAATATTATTATCATCTAGCAGTGTTTTTGACATACAAGTGTAAGCATTTTAAATTCCATGCCCTGGTCAATCCAAGAAACTGACGAACAAACCTTGTGTGTGCCACTGCTGAAGGGTAGATGTTCGGCTGTCAGCTGAAGCTGTCCTCTCCTCTTCATTGTGTGACCCTAGTGCCATAAAGATCAGATACTCCGCTCTCATGGAGATTAGCCACTGTGCTGGTGTGTCCAATTACAATACAGTTTTACATATAATACAAACGGTGTTAGAGAGACACTTGCAAAACATGTAGGTGAACAAAATTCACAAAATCAGGCATAAAGTATGAAATACAAAAACCACATAATATACTATGTATCTATGTTACCCCTATGAACAATCAACAGATATCCTGTGTTTTTAACCATTCAGTTTAGATCCACAGCATTCCACATCCCACAAACAGATATAGATTTTTCCTCATTCTTTGTACATTTGTGTACACCTCATTCCTGTTTTGTTTCCCCTTCTCGTATTGGGTGTGGATCTCATGTTTTATTTTACAGCTGAAATTAAATGGTTCAGTGGTGGAGCTTGGACTGTATGTCAGGAGTTTTATTCTTGAAGCTGATGCTGTGGGATCAGTGCTTCAGACGTCTGAGAAACACCTGATGTTGACACAGGCAGTGTGACCCAGCTAAACCGCCACACAGGTGCAAATTCCATATGGAGATTCTCCTGACCTAAAAACCAAGTTAGCAGTTTGGCGCCTGCTGTGTTTGGTAGTGTTATGGGCATTGCTGAGGTATCTGAAGCGTTTTAGACTTGTTCAGTTATATGTTGGACAGCATCAAAACATCAGGCCATGAGTGTTTAATATATTTAAATTCACTGCGGGTATACTCATACATTATCTGTTTCTGCTACTTTCTCTCTGAAAAAAGAATGAACTCTTAGCCTTCACATGTAAACCATATTTTTTTTATAACGTACAAGTGTTGAAGTGATTGCTGGCACTTTATAGTCCTTGTTCAGTCCTGCTACCAAAAGCTACTTGACTTCCTGCTAGACATTCTGTCACCTAGGTTACCTGTCCATTGTGCACAGCTGTATTGAGATGCAAGTTAATTTGTTTTCACCTTTCCTGGCATGGGCCTTTGGAACAGATTTTGTTACACTGACCTAAAGCAATTCTGTCATGAGGTGTCATAATACCTAAAGCACAATTTTTAGCAATGACTATTATTTATTTATCATTTACCAAACAGACAGCTGTCACAACCTATCAAAGCCAAGCATCAACTGAAATCAAATGAATGCAAATCATAATGCTTTGAAGTGAACTGCATTACATTTATTATTTTTTTCTTTTGAATTGTAACAAAAGCCCTTGTAAATATCAAAGGTTTAACAAAGTTTGTTGCAGGTAATATTTACAGCCTGTAAACTAGTATACTTCAAATCAAATGAACATAGTGAAAAGCACTGAGCAGCACAATTTGCTGATATAATATTTAGACGTTTATATAGCGTTGCTTGAACATTTTAAAGAAGACTGTAAAAACTCGTGTTACATACAAGTACATTTCAATAAAACACGAACATCAAAAATATCAGGATATCTTGTGAAACGAAGAAATACATGGTTTGGGTTTGAATTTGGAAGCACTTATTTGGTCATTGCTGCGCTCTGGATGCTGAATCTGAATACGAGAGGTCTGTACAGGGCAGTGGTGGTGTGTTTGCTTTCAGATGATTTTAATGCCATACTGGTACAGCTTTTGTCCTTTAGGAATTTCAAGCACAGTCAAAGTGCTACATCAGTACCTCTCAGTTCTCCATCACTGATCTTAGAAAAACCTGTCTGGTGGTGTGTTGAGGTACTGTAAATGCCTTTGGAAGGATGCCTGTTGTTCCAGAAGTCTCCAATGTGCCAGAGAGCTCTCCTCAGCCAGTCCGTGTACACACTCCCTCCCTGTATGATCTTCACTTTGAAGCATTCGAGATGCATCGCATCTTCATCATCCAGCCTGACAGCAACACCTCTAAAAGTTGACATCACGTCATTACCAATAATAATGTGGGATGTTATGTAATAATCCAATACCTCATCACTAGACTTTCCCACTGTTGCAGTATTGGTTTCCCAATGGAAAACCTGTCAACCTGCTTTACAGCATGTGGAGAGACAGATGCTACATTTTCTGACCATGAATTCAGTCCTCCCCACCCCCATCTCCTTTGTTTGGCTGCTCTATATCCTTCCTTGATGGGTCAATGCTGAACTCGGCGTCTTCTTGGTTGAAAGCCTAAACCGTATGCAGCGAAACCTGTTCTACTTGGCCGATCTGTAAACTGACAGGGTGCCTGGGTCTCTGGGAAATTGAAGAGGTCGTTGACAGATGAGACCTGCACCACCTCTTCCACGTTCTGCCACGGAGAGAGTGTCAAACTTCCAAAAGCAAATTGGACTGGACTCAGTCACGAAAACGGCGTAATGTGGGCAGGGATCTCATGAGATGGAAGGAGGATTCTCTGGGCGGAACAGCAGAAGGTGTACCGAGCTGCCAGGAGGAGATTTACGAGCCCAACAGCACTGCTCTCTTTGGCTCCTCTCAGACGTCAGCCTCAATGCTAACACTCTACTGGGAGAAACGTCTTACTGTGAGCATGAGCAGAAATCTAGAGCCGTGCTTGTGGGGGAGTCCTTATTGCTTTTGAACAGCGATGTATTGCTCATTGTCAGGGAGACTATAAATGTGACACATCTACTATAGGCCTCTTTCAAAGTTCTACTCATTATGGAACATATCTTGGGACCGATTGGCCAAATATATTTGATGAGCTTTTAATTTTACTGTTATTATTTTGTGCTTGTGTGCCTAAGGAACTTGTAGAGCTGTGCTTGATCTGTCTGAACATTTCAGAAACATGTGTGTACATTTTTAAAGGTTGGTTTTGTCTGTCCCAATTGCCAGTTTGAGAACTTCATGCAGTAAGATGGCTGTGAGGTAGATTTTGTTATATCAAGTGCTCAACTAACCTGCATGCTTTTATAATTTGTTATTAATGAAGGCAAATATCTAATTATCACTGATGTAAGTTAAATCCTTATTAATGTAGAAAGCAAATGAATGCGTTTTCTAGCCAGCTGTGTGCATGTGCCGGTTATGCCTGTTGTGAAGGCCAGGTGTATGAGGCCTTGTGCAGATGGTTGGTCACCATTAATTGTACTGAGGGTCTCTGTGCACAGGTGAGTCATTTGCGGGTGAAGACAGCTGAGGGTACAAGACTGGAAGCTCTTGCTGTAACTAGGGAGATGGAGGAGTCCTCATGTGATGCAAAAGAGTGTTTTAACACCGCAGGCTGCAGGTAGATATTCCACAGGGAACATGTGGGAAACATCCACTGTAGTACACTATTAAACTTGTGCTCCACATTGGCAAGCATGGAATGTTCTGGACATAAAACAATTTGTTGTAATCTAATGACATTTTCATGCATGGAATAGCCACAAAAAAACCTGCTTTGATACCATGCAAATACATTTATACATATGGAGGGGGACCAATTACTGCATTGTATAAACAAACCTTACTTTAGAATAACATTGTTTCAGCATTAATTTCTGCCAGCTCATTGATATGAAATAACGGTTTCCCATAATTCCTTGTTTTGTCAATTACACATAGATTTTAGGTATCACATACTCAGCAATAATAGATCTATGTACATTAAGTGTTGAAAAGTATTACGGTACTGTTTATTTACACAGACATCATGCACCTGATATGAATTGTTGCTAGATTTCAGGTTGTTTTAACAAAACTGTTATGATTATTTCATAAAGACAATATAGACTGCTGTGCTGATACTGGCTAAGTGTCAAGCTTAGACCCAACAAGACTTTATGGGGTGCACAAACTGGAGCTGATCCAAAAGATTATGTGTGGATCAAAGGCTTCTCCTGAGCTCACGCCACAGAAATGACATGCCCTTGCCATGATCGGGAGATCATTTGTGCCAGTTCGGTCCTTTCCAGTGACTGGCGTGCTGTTCTGTCAGTAACGCCACAGGGCCCTCGTGTAGAAGGGACAAGCTGACCTCACACACACCTGCATGTGGTGAGGTCTTCACTGCAGCTGCTCTGTCCGTGACAACTCTACTTAGAGGTGTAAGCTAGCAGAACACATTCTCTGTTTATTTGTCTTTTTTACTTTTTCTTGCTGGAGAGATAATTTCTCTTTCCAGTCTTTCAACAATGGGTCGTTCTTCTCATCCGTATCTGAACAGTATCGACCCTGCTGAGTGTTTTCTACAGGATGCCCTCTGCTGTCTGCATGAGACATTACAGAATGTGCGTCTTACTGGAGGTGAGAAGACGAGGAGGTGGAGCAAAGGAGGAGAGAGCCAGGCTAAAAGGAGAGAAGTATTGCTTACACTAAGGATACCAACACGTGTTTGTTTACTTACTTTACTGAATTACTTGCAGAGAGAATCTGTAGACCAAACTCAAATTGATGAACCTATAACTGTTTGGCCACCAGTTATAACGTGCATGCGGATTTCTCAGAGTGTTTCCCACTCTGCAGGGCTCTGTGTTTAGACCGTGACCTCCGTCTTGCTGTTGGTGGGCAACCCTTTGAGTTTCTGGTGGTGCTGTGCCTGGTGCCCATATGCCAGGGGCTGGGAGAACAGCTCGGGTAGTGTCTCAATGCTGAACTGTCTCTTGCCAGAGTAGATCTGATGTCGACCAGAGGGTTGCAAAAGGTGTGAAGGCTGGTGGTGGCTTTTGCTGGGGTCCCATGCTTTGAAAGCTGAGCTGGAAGTGAGCGGTTGTGTATTAGTCTTTGAGATCTTAGGCTTTGGTAACTGAGCAGCAGGAATGGTAATAGCAAGTGGAGCATGGATGTCAGGTGATGGCAGGTAGGCTTTCTCCTTGGGATGAAGGGCGATTGGCTGAAATGTTGGGGGTGTGGCTTGGTGGTGGGTGTAGTCCATCATGGAGTAGTTTTTATAATAATCTCTCCCAGTATCTAAGAGAAAGAAAAAATAAGGAAGGCTTTAGTAGGATATTTGGTTGAACATTATTTTCACCAAGCTTTTAAAACTTTTCCTACTTTTAAACTGCTATAATGAAGAATACAGAATAAAGAATAAAGTCATAACAGCAGAATAATTTTTATGATTTTCCCATCAACTGTAATTTAAAATCTATGCTCACATTATGTAAATATATCTGTATTAAGATTCTAAATTTCAGACATTAGCTGACTAAATGATCTTCTACTTCCTTTCTAAATGATCATTTTCTAACTTGCTTTAATTTAGATTGTCAGACGTCATAGAGATGAACATCAGTCTAAAAAGGTTCCACCTATGAACATTCAACTTTTGCCCCTGCAATAAACAACCAACAAAAAAGCAGTCACAGCTGTATTATCAATGATTTAGTTACATCAGGGAGAAGATGGAACGAGAAAGTAAAATCGAGTAAGAACATAGAAAGCTTTTGGAACAGATGCCAACAGAGTGGATGACATAAAAACCTTTTGAAGGTGAGCAGGGATTCTAGAAGCCAGGTGTTGTGAACAAAAGGCATTTATTGTACCCTGTGAAACTGCGTAGCCACAAGCGCCCACTCATTTTCACAACTTGTCAGATAATGTATTGTTTGAACACAATTGCTGACACAAAGCAAAACCGGCAGGGCTACACTGAGGGGCTCTGTCAATTGAGGGCAAGATATCTTCTGCAATAAACGCTGTATTACAAAAGTGAAATGAGTAAGAAGCAGTTTGAGTGAAATAAAAATAAACTAGGCTGGGGTTGTCGAGTTGCATTAGAGAGCGGGCTGCGTGAGGTGTGCCGTGAGGTCAGTGCTAACAGCCCGGAGCCCTTACACACTAACACCCTTGTTTGGCTCTCCGTTTTGTTGTTTTTGTTATTATTGTGTTTTTCAATTTGAAGAGAGTGGTTGCCGTTTTTACATAATGGCTTCCCTGGTATCATCTGAGGGTCCGTGCCGGGAAGTGCTGACAGGCAAACCGCCGGCGTGTTGCTGACACGCGAGTGGACTAGCAGCGCAGTAAATGGCTGTGAATGTAAGTTTGTATGCATCGCGGCACAAATGCGCAGTGTGTAGCTGAGCAAATCTGTTTGGGAACCTAATTCCAATCGGTCAGTGTGAAAACGTCATATTCATTATTAGTAGCAAATGAGTAACTGCAGTACAGTATGAATATATACCTAAATTCACAATAAATTGCTTGTAAAGAGGAGCTACATATATACCATTACACACGCCTTTTACATTATAATGTGTCTTATTGACACCTTCACACCATTGCTTTGGGATCTTTTTTAAACTAGAGTAGTATAATTCGATCCTTTTGTATTATATGTTTAAATCTTAAGAAATAAAGTTAAATATCTACAGTGTAAAATGAAAATGTTTTTGATACATTTCCATGAATCTCGTCAATGTGTGTTAAGTTGTGACAAGCCGTCTGTTGAAACACATGTTCAGATAACACTGGGGGGTGTGTGATCTATGCATTTTACACTTTTGCACAAGCTTGTTGAGTCCACGCTAGCTTGCATGCACAGAGATATTAAAGCAAAAGGATGATATATGAAATACCAAGAAATTCAGCCCCCACTCTATGATGAATAGACTTTGTGGCCAAAAGGAAACTGGCCTTTTAAAATGTATGACACAGGTTGCAGTCCATAAAAATGTGCTGTGATTTACAGAAAAAACAGAACAATAGAGATCTTACTGGGGCGATGTAGGTAGATGCTGTCTCCTGTCCCTCAAGGTTCATGTTATTTAAAAACCCTTGTTTAGGAAGGACATTCACTCATACACACACAAAACATCATCTTTAATTAGTAATTAGTAATTAGCATGCTCTTGCAGTGTTCAGACTTTGCTTCATGGAAACGTGTTATTTAACTGACTGCAAGTCAGCTGTTGTTAGAATATTGCTAATACATGGCCAAGAAGAATTATTAGTTTAAAATCTCCCTGCTGAGGCAGTAGACACAAGTGGTGATTCGCATTTCAAAATGTTCCTGTCTGAAAGTACAAGAAAACCTTCCCCTTTTTAAGAGAAGCAACATACAGATAGTAAGTAGAATGGTGATAGCAACGACAGCGCTAAATTGTGGGGAACTGCGTCACCCTTGGAGTGTGTGTGTGTGTGTGTGTGTGTGTGTGTGTGTGTGTGTGTGTGTGTGTGTGTGTGTGTGTGGGTGCGTGCTCGCAGGGGGGTGAGCAGTAAGTAGTGACTCATCAGCTTACTTTTCTCCACAACAGTTAATTGAGCCTTGCAACAAGGCAGCTGACAGAGTCCCAGGTGTTTTGAACAGACTACCAAAAAAACACTTGTCTCCTATTCAGTGTCTTTAATGGGAAAATCAGCTTTTGAAACCAACTATGCGAAAAGCACTTTGATTCTGACTGTTGTGTGGGCACTGATATAAGCGTGCTATCAGGTTTTTCCCTGGCGCAGGCAGAGAAAGGTGCTCCTATGGATCAGTGACTTCTATACTTTTAGCTGTAACATGAGTCTGAGTGGAAGGAAAATATTTGTACAAACAGCCGAAAACAGATACTTACCTTCATCTCCAACTTCTCATCCTCCCCGTCTTTTAATCTGTTATCAGGGTATCAGTGTAATTAAGTTGCCATGTGAGCTGTCTGCTTCCAGAAACTGCACCTACACCTAGTAATGCTTGGCTCACTCATTTGGCTTGGCTCTTCCAAAGTCTGCGCCCTGCAGTGACCTTTCACTAACTTGGCCGTCATGGTCAGGGGTCACCCTGGGCCACTGTCTATCACTTCACCACAGGGTAGTGTTAAAAGTGATGACATTGGAGGGTACATGTGTTAATGAAGAGATTCATTGTAATGAAAAGTTTGCTGTAGATGTTGCTTTTATCTCTTTCTAGGACTGTTTCCACGAAACAAAAACAAAATACTGAATTAGGATGGATTTAAATGTCTGTGTGTATGCATATGTGAGTGTGTGTGCATGCATGTGTGGACCATACTGCATCTAATCGGATGGTGTAAGAAATAACAGGTGTATAGAATGTGAAATGTAGCGTGCTGTGTGTGTCACATGGCACCACACTATAAGGTCATCTCTGTTACCTTGGGCCTCTTCCTTCCATCCACTCACAAGTGGGTATTTGCTGAACAGAATGCTAATCTACAACCCATCTCCACTGTGAAATGTGTGTGTGTGTGTGTGTGTGCGCGCGTGTGTGTGCGCGTGTGCATATACTGTACATGCACATCTGTTTTCTTGCTATGTAGCCAGTGGCCCCAGTTTTGGTAGTGACTCAAGGCCTGCCAAGTCAGACAGCCAACCCTGTTGCTGCTGAAGGGCATAGTGTCGCTTCCTTTGACCCAGTCAGAAGCTCTGACTCACTGGGGTTGGATCCCCTCCTGCTGCTGCTGTGGTAGACCAATTGGGTGAGTGCGTGCATGCCATTGTGTGGCCAGAGCTTACGCGTATGCATGCATGTGCGTGGTCAGAGCTCACCTGTATGTATGTATGTATGTATGTATGTATGTATGTATGTATGTGGCCAGAGCTCACCTGTATGCATGTGTGTGTGTCCAGAGCTCACTTGTATGCATGTGTGTGTGTGTGTGTGTGTGTGTGTGTGTGTGTGTGTGTGTGAGTGACCAGAGCTCACCTGTATGCATGCATGTGTAAGGCCAGAGCTCACCTGTATGAATGCATGTGTAAGGCCAGAGCTCACCTGTATGAATGCATGTGTAAGGCCAGAGCTCACCTGTATGCTTCAGCGATGTGTACTTGTTGAAGCCCAGCTCGCTGGCGTTCAGGCTGTTGTTGGGGTGAGTCAGCGTCATTGCCGGGCCCAGCTGAGAGAGGGCTGCGTTATTCAGGTGGTTGTGTTCTTTAACAGGAGGTGAGATGGGGAGGACATGAAAGAGACACACAGACAGGGTTAAAGTAGATTTGCATCCCTTCCCTTATCATCTCTTCCAAACAGGCAGGAATATGAGGTTGGAAATGAGTGTCTTAAAAGTCTGCACATAGTGTGTGTGTGTGTGTGTGTGTGTGTGTGCACGCACACATGTGTATGTGCACTTGTGCATGTTTATGCGTGCATGTAAAACAGAGAGAGCTAGAAATAGCCCTGTATTTATCCTGTGTTTAGTGGCTGAATGATTACAGGTATTTACAAAACCTCACTGCAGTAAACAGACATGGTTACATCAGCACTAAGGATTCTTCCTAATTTGCAGGCACAGAGCATTCAGTAATAGTGTTTGAACTTTATCAAATTGAGATTCTTTTTGGTTGGGAGCTAGACATGTGCTCGTGTTAATGTTGGTGTGTATCTGCTTTGTGGAGATGAGATGAAAGGCACAGCAGCGCCGTTAGCACACTTTCAGCTCGAAAGATGGAGTGTGTGTCCACGGTTAGGTGTCTTAATCCATCCTAAATGTGTGTGAGCAGTTCTCAGAGCTAATCGGCTTACTGCACCAAACTGCGCTGTGAGGAGAGCGTGTGCTGAAGTGAAGGAATGACATGCAGTGAGCAAGATGCTCTCAGAGATCACTGAGAATTGATTGAGAATGTTTATTTATTTATTTATTACCCTCATCTTCATACTGCTCACGCTTGTTTATGGTCTTTCTCCGCCTGTTGTTTTCTTTTCATAGCTTTGCCTCGCTGGCCGCTTTTTGGAGCACAGCTATCATGTTTGACCTGTCATGTGACACTGTATGCATGTTCATACATACAGGAGCTCAGAGGTCAACATTAGCTAAGATTTTTTGCATGATACTGTAATTTCTAGGTGGTTGGTTGTTTCTCTCTCTCATTCGTTATTTCTCTCCCTCTCTCTCTTTCTCTCTCTCTCTTTCCATCTCTGTCTCTCCCTTTCTACACTATTCCCTTCAAACACACACAGGCACACACAGACAGACACACACACCCTCCCTCTCTCTACCCCTCTCTGCCCATGCTGTGAGAGTGTTTAAGACCTGCCTTTTGGGCATGTCAGCAGCAGATTTTGCTGGGTCCCATGCAGCCTGGGGCTGTTTGAAGCGAGGCCTAACAGAATTAGGACAGGGCCACACTATTCGCGTGAGTCCACTCCAGTTTGGTGAGTGCATATATGATGCCAGGACAGAGCCGCTAATTCTGCGTCTTGTGTTTTGTTTAGGCACATATGTGAGAATGGCGGCTGTGTAAAGTAAAACAAATGAGTAAAGCGAGACACCCCCCCGTTGCAGAACACGTAATACACTACCTGTCATGTTAGCACTGTCACATTTGTAGCATCTTTCTGTTTTGTTAATAGCACCATGTTCATAGCATCATAATGGAAATGTCAGAGTGTACGACAGGCTCGTCAGTCTAGGTGGTGTCATCGTTTTCTCGGACCATGCAGAATTGCAGTGATATATGATAACAGATCAGTGATTCAATTCAATTCAATTCAATTTATTTTTATATAGCGCCTTTCGCAACAGCATGCCTCAAAGCGCTTTACAGAGA
>JABJVR010001818.1:0-18478 GCA_025773905.1 Chitala chitala
GGAGCCCATCCCAGAGCACATAGGGCGCAGGGCAGGGGACACCCAGGGCGGGGCGCCAGCCCACCACAGGGCACACAGGGCGCAGGGCAGGGGACACCCAGGGCAGGGCGCCAACCCACCACAGGGCACAACATTTGATAACATACAGACAATAAATAAGATTTCTTTTATTATATAGTATGTGATTTCAATCAACTATTGGTCTCAAGAGGAAATTAATTATATACTAAATGAGTTAATTTTTGTATTGCAAATTAGTTAATTTTTGTATTGTACTTTCTGGACCACTTTTTTAGATTTTTTTAGACACATAATAACCTATTTATTTCCTATATCACATCTCTGTGTTTCACAAAATGTACTCCAACTGCTTAATTTACAAATTCATTTTACATTTTAGATTTAGTTTAATTTGTTGTTTAATTTCAATTGTTGATCAGTTTAATGTGTTTGTAAATTATCCATACAAAAACATGGTGCTGAACAGAAACATTTTGTGGCAAAATTCTTCCATCCACAACAATCCAGTTTATACAGGTTAGGAAATTATGCAATATCACGTATTTCTCACAAGCAGAGAATTCTACTCATTAGGACACCTTTTTAAAGCTTACATGCGTAAATTAGTAGGCACAGAAATAGGAGAGCACAGGGTATAGTGAACCTATGTGTTATTGTAATAGGCACTGAATTCATTTTGGTCTCCATTTAGATTGTCTACTGATAAAAAGAGAGTTGTGCAAATGACCAACAGCGGAATAACATGCAGAATCAATTAAATGTGCATGTCACTCACTGAAAGACTCTCCTGCTAACCTATAAACTTGCACAAACATCTATTTCTCTGCTAGGAAATTTTTTAAAAGCAAGCATGTGTGTTTAACAGTTTGTTTTTTTTTTTTGCAGAATCCTGTAGATCATTAATAGGTGAAATAAACACCATCATGCTATACTCGTCCTACATCTGTCTGACTAAAAAAAATCAGAATAATGTTGTGGCCCCCGGCCCAACGAAAAGTAGTGCTATCCAGAATGCTGGTAGTTTTAAAGGTGCTAGCTCAGGGTAGTGGTGTCAAGAGTGGGATATGCAGAGGCATAACCCCCCAGCACACACACGAGCTCAGCCCACTCATCCCAAGTACACTCCCCCCTCATTTAGGTAAAGTGGGTGCTCTTGGGATGCTCACAACGAACACATTTTGGCTCCCTGTGATCCCACAAAGCCACACGCCATACTGTGGCGAGCCAAGAGATGCCAGAGCAGTTTCTGCTGTGCGCCACAGAAGCCTGTCCCCACGCCAAACCCATTACAGACCTTTCCAGGCAAAGCGAGACAGCAGAAGGTGACTGGAAGGTTAGCTAAATTAGCATGCTAAATGAACGCAGCAGACACAGTGTAACTGGCAAACAGAGCACCATTCTTTAATGAGAAACAAATAAGTATGAAAGCATAGGCTAGAAAATGTTTTATTTCTCACACAGGGTTATTTAAAGTTAAGTCTCTAAGACAGTTGCAGATAATCTTTCATGTTTATGTTTTCCACTTTACTGTTTAATGCTATTATTTTATTCATTTTTTTGTGTGTCACTTTTTTTTTTTTTTGTTTCTGAATGACAATTTCCATAAACGCTTAAATACTTATGAAAAATGAGAGGTAGAGAAAAGTTGACAATGTTCTTGTTTCTGAACCCCGTCATCCGTGAAAAAACAGTATAACATTAAAGTATTCTTATGAATGCTTGCCTTGGCCGGGACGTATTCACTGCGGGGTGACACACAAACAGCACTCTTAACACGATTCTCTTTACCCCCTTCTCTTTACAAAACACAGAACGAAATTTACGATTTGAATGAGGAACTTTGCAGCTCAGCACTCTAGCCGGAGAGACAGGGTTACCACCTTCATCATGACCACAAACAGGGCGCAATAAAGTCATACCACAGCAACACGATCCACACAATGAGATTTGCAGGACGGCTGTAAACACCCAGTAGTTCTTCTGACACAAGGGCACTCTGCCATTTAACGCCACTTCCCTCAAGCTCCAAGTCTGTGCAAAAGGGGACAATAAAGTGAAGCTTCCAAATGTTTCTTACTCAGGAACACAAACTTCAGTTAAAAGAGCATTTAGCAGAGCTGGCACTAACGATGCAACGGCGTGTACTATCATGTTTTCACCTGGTCACGACAACTTCAAAGGTGGCCTATACAAAAATAACAAACTGAATTTTTAATTATTTCTACGTTTATTTTCATTTTTTACAAAAGAATTATAGTCGTTTGGTACTTTTCAAACCTACAACTCTTCATAAAACATCCATTAGCCAGCTGCTTGGTTGGCCTACTCCTAAACGTAAAAGTGACCCTGAGGGAGTACAGGGTGTACACCTCTGTATACACACCACTGCAGTCCAGTCTGAACTACATTTTAAGCCAGTCTGTGAACTCGTGAAAATGTAGGGGTCGAGTAAGTGACAAAACCTTAGGCTTCTCATATATTAATTAACTTCATAAAGACGTGTGACATTGGGTTGGAGTCCTGCTCAGGGCACACCCTACCTTACACTTTGTGCTTCCTAGGCTCACTCCAGACTCCCTGTGACTTTCTACAAAAAACCATTAGAAAATGGATGAACTGAATGAATGAATGAATGAATGAATGAATGATTGATTACCCATTTACTGCAATACCTTCCTGTAATATTGTTTCATGTATGTGGAAATTTTAGTTAACTGAATTACTGTTTGATTATGTTGTAGAGTATTCCTTAAAAACTAAAAAAAATATATAGTTTTTTGTATTTGTGTTTAACTTCTTGAAAAACAAAATCTTTTAAGTTTGGGTGATACTGCTTATACTTCTGTAATATATGTGACATTCATAATATGAAGAGAAGTTCTTACTCACTGGTTGTCTGAAAAACAGAGCTAACTAACACTACCAGGCCCACATTTGAGTAAAACTGTCCCAGACTGAAGTGCATGAATTTAAAAATGGGGGATATTTAAATAAACACGAAAGAGAATTTGACAGTAAGCAATGAGAACCTACAACTAATCCACAGACACAGAAACAAGAGAGTTGTGTTTAGCTTCTGCGCCTGTCTAGGCATCCAGGAGACACCAGTCAGATGAGGTAGCTATTCAAAGTAAAAACAGCTTCAGGATAACATTCACTCAAAAAAAGGGCATCTAATGTCCACGTGCAAAAGCAAGTTTGCACAAATTGTGAAAAAAATAAGAGAACATTAAATAACATGGCACATCAGAGCAAGTATGTTTGTTTACATTCATGAACAAATACCAAGCCTATATTTATGCTGACAGCTTCTCTGGATGCATGATAAACATTATAACATGATAGCACAGGATATTTTAGTCATACGTCCAAGGTGTTTGCCACAGCAGATATTGTGCACACACATAAACAGGTTAGCATCATGCTCGGTTTGCTAAATTACAACTATATGCAAATACAAACTACTTCTGTTTTAATTTTTGAGCTTAATGACATTGATAACCTTATGCATAAAATTATTTTCACATGCAATATTAAATGGCTAAATAAGTGAATTCTTTTTAAAGTTGTGAATGCTTTAAATCAAAACACGATGGATGAAAGAAAGTTATTTTTAAAGTTTCAACATAACAAAAACACCAAATATAGTGTGAGTGAGCCAGATAAATGGATCCACCATGTGCACAGAAGACATAATGCAATCTTAAATAAACCCATCTTTCCAAAGTAATTTTCGTGCCAGTGTGAAAATATCTAGGTATTTTTTTCATTTCAAATGCTAAAATGAGCAAATGGACTGTAGCAATTTTTGTAAAAAAGCACCAAAAGCAAAAAATATATCACTGTGTAACTTAAGAACATACCTTACATAACTGAATGTATTCAAATAATCAATCTCTATGCACACAATGATGCAAGAAAATACAAGAGAAACAGAATGTGTTGACTTCTGCTGCCTTGCTGAAACTACAGTCAAAACAAACATTACATAAAAATCCCAGAAAAAAGAAAATTCTATCTATGTACTTCATCTATGTCTGGAATAGAGAACTGATTTAAAATTCAGTTTGGGACCAAAGACTGGTTGAAAATTCTTCAGTTGTCAAGGCTGTACATGCCAAGTGATGGTGAGACCGCAAGTTCCAGGAAGTGCTGAAACTGCTGCAAGCAAGCAAAATTAAAACTGGAATAACTCAGCACGCAGAAAAACATGTAAAATATGTCTCACACATACACACACACACACACTCACAGGGATGATGAAACAGACGATAATGTGCATCTACTCAGCAGCATGTCCAAAAAACATACACCACGTAACACACCTTTATTTGTCCCAAGCCAGAAAAAATTGAGATGTATGTTTCCTGTTGTGTGGCTCCCTGCCCGAAAAGTCACGGTGATTTTCTCTGACAAATGAGTCTCTCTTGGAGGCCGCTGGAGTGAGGCAGGGAAAGTCCCTCTGTCTCGCCAAAACTGTCTGTGACACACGGAGCCTGGAGGATGCAGGCCGGCTGATGAGTATCTCCCAGCACTGCAGAGCACCACACACATAACCTGCTGCAGTGTCCTGTGCCCTGCGTGCTGCTGTTGCCCCTTCATATAGTTTACACCACACAGCCTGCTCCTCGCACACTTCAAAAATAAAATCATCCAGTGATACGATTTTATATAAAAGGAAAATTTATCAGTGTAATATAACGATTTCTGTACTGAGTGAAGGATAGCTACATGTTGTAAGACTGTTTGGCTGCATGTTACACCTATCTGAATGTGTGTAATCTTCACATCCATGGTAGTTATATAAATTTATTAGCTTTTTGCTACGTCTCCCTGTTGTCCCCTTGTCTTGATATCAAAGAATTTAAAAAAAGAACTCCCAAAATGACTCAGGTTCTGAGGCAAAAGGCAGATCACCTCATTACCCCAAAGTATTATGGATAACCAAAATTCCTCCTTCAAAAAGGGGCAAGAAGCTTGTTCTGCCACAGTAAGATTTTCACAGGCTTTCTTGGCTGCACTGTTTTGCAGCAAACAGATTCTCTCCTATTTAATCTGAACAGCATTCAGTTCTCACTGAAAATCCTGCTGATGAATAGATTTTTCATGAAAAGAGGTAGTCTAATTTTCTGAATAAAATTCTCCTATTCACAGAATAAAGGGATGAAATTTTCCACTCTGAATACATCATTTAAAAGCCCAAACAGATCAGTTTAAATTGTCTGAAAAACAGAAAATGAGAACAAATTAATTTGAACAGCCTCAGAAATAAAACATTTTGCCAAGGTTAAGAGAAAAGTGCTGGGTGAAAGCTGCAGTGGTCTATAAAAAGAGCACAGATTTGGGTATGTAAACAGCTCCAGGCCTCCTTCTGTAGGTCTTTGAACTGCATATAGTGCAGAACTGCCAACTCTGGAAGGGTGTAAAGGAACCGGAGGAAAATGATGAAACTAAAATTATGTGTTCATAATGCTAAAATTATCACAGCCTTCAGTTACCCTAAACATTCCTCCCTTCACAATCCCACTCCCAGTATATTTCGTACATGTTGAGCACAAAAAATATACATCCTCCGAAAACATGTAGCATGTACCTGTTGCTGCTATAATGATAACAGTGGGGTATGCTAGATTGAACATAATTGGTTCTAGAACCTCATTTATTATATAACGTTCGTTCTAGTACACCTTGAAATATGTATTCAGGAGTACTCTATTCCAAGCCCACAGTCTAGAGCAAAGTTATCATGCAACACAACCATTTAAATAGGAAAAATATAACACAAAATCAAAAAATATGTGTAACATTAATATAACGTTTATACACAGTAATCGTAGATGAAAATTTCAAAATCATAAACATCTTCCCTTAATGAAAACTATGAACAAACTTTCCCTAATAAAAACTATAAAGAATCTAGTGCACATGAAAAGCATAAACAATGTTTCCCTAGTGAAAACTATAATCGAACTTTCCATGATAAAAGCAAAAAAAAAAATAAATAAAAAAATGCCCATGAAAAGGATTTATGAAAACATAAATTTAAATTCACAAATAAAAAAATATAAAAATTATTAAAAAAAAAAAATCACATGGAGGTCGAAAGAGAGGAGTTATCTTTTCTAGTCATCCTGGGTGACTATCCTGTGAGAGGTTCACCACTTGGAGGGCATTTGTCCACCTTCTTGAAGAAGAAGAATGAATCTAGGGTTGATTGTTTTAGCCTGCATTTTTGGACCCTGCAAAAATGGGCCATCAAGTGTCAAGTGAGTAAAGCTCAATTCCAGAGCGGCAGTACCCAAATGATAATCTTTCATAAATTTGGGCAGTTTATTCCAGGTAGAGAACACCTCTTTAAGGTCCTTTCTTTGTATCTTTGTACAGCTTCAGTGCCTCTGCGTCTTCACTGTGAAGCTTGTCAGCCGATATTATTTCCCCACGTGCATTGTAGCATCTGTGTTCATTGCACAATCCTGATTTTATTAATAAATGTCTGTTGTAGCATTCTTTCATTGCAGCATCATTCGTTGTAGCATACCCAACTGAATACGCATTTCCACATATTGTGCAAAGTCATGCAAAAAATGACAAGTCAAAACCTATCCAAATACCAGACCAAAACCTTGCCATTCAGTTGTCACTGAGTCATGTCTTCAATTTCCTTTCACCATGATCTGAGTTCTTTTTCACGTTCTAAAAATTTGCTCTGGGCAGAGAAATATGCAACCTTCCCACACAGCAGCATTTTATTTAACAGTTCCTTGATTCTGCCCATTCTGTTTTATCTCATAATACTGGATTTCACATTTGTTTTGCTCATCCTTTGAGTATGCTATTTACACAGACATGGAGGCATCTAGGGCAGCTATGTGGTCTTGGAAATATGTATGCGTGAATTGATTAAGTATGCAACACTTTGTGAGACCCAAAATTAAGAGCAGAAAATGCTTTGAATTTTCAAGTCATACACACCTAGAATTTAATTGTCCTCTATGAGTGCAGCACCCTGACTCTTTATTATAGTAGCACACAGGATGTCACTTGTTCTTTCATTTGCACATGCATCAGAGTGGAAATAAAGAGTACTTTTTATGGATAAACATTTTTTGTAGTAGTGATAGTAGCCTTACTTTGTGAAGTATGCACACATTATTGATCTGTCTTTGTTGGAAAATGTAATGCTTTCTGATGCTTTGGATGTTGCTTTGCTCTTTTAAAGCCCCACCAATATTAGCTGCAGTGGCACAATAGTTTGTGAGAAATGTAATAGTAAAATTTATTTATCAAGGTTTTATGAACAAAACAAAAACAAAAGATAGATACCGTGTGTGTGTGTGTGTGTGTGTGTGTGTATATATATTAACCACCACCTGCCTTATTTTGAGTAGGTCCCCAATTTGCTGCCAAAACTGCCCTACAAATGCTCAATAGTACTGAGATTTGGAAAATTTGGAGGCCAAGTCAATATCTCAAAGTTGTTGTAGTGTTCCTCAAACCATTCTTCTGAAATGAAAGACGCCATGGCCATCAGACAATATCATTTCCATGAAAGGGTGTACTTCATTAGCAACAATGTTTAGGTAAGTGGTACATGTCAAAGTAACATCCATATGAATGGCAGCACCCAAGGTTTCCAGTAGAACATTGCACGAAACATCACACTGCCTCTGCTGGCTTTCCTTCTTCCCATAGTACATGTTGGTGCCATCTCTTCCCCAGGTAAGTGACAAACAGCTACCTGGCCATCCACATGTTCTAAAAGAAGACGTAATTCATCAAACCACACCACCTTCTTCCATTGCTACGTGGTCCATTTCTGATGCTCATGTGCCCAATATAGGCACTTTTGGCAGTGGACACAAGTCAGCAGAGGCACTCTGACTGGTCTGTGGCTATGCAGCTCCATATGCAACAACATGTGATGCACTGTTTGTTCTGACACCTTTCTGTTGGAATCAGCATTACCTTTTTCAGCTATTTGAGCTACAGTAGCTTTTCTATCGGACCGGACTAGGCCAGCCTTTGTTTCCTACAAGGCCATCAATGAGCCTTGGCCACCCATGACCCTGTTGCCAGTTCACCAGTTTTCCTTCCTTCGTAGGTCATGACCACTGCAGACCAGGAACAACCCAGAACAGCTGCAGGTTTGAAGTTGCTCTGACCCAGTCATCTAGCCATCACAATTTGGTCCTTGACAAAGTCACTCAAATCCTTATGCCTGCCCATTTTCTTCTGCTTCCAACACATAAATTTAAGGAACAAATTTTCACTTGTTCTATAATATATCCCACCCACTTCCAGGACCCGTTGTAATGAGATAACCAATGTTATTCATGTCACCTGTCAGTGGTTATAATGTTATAGCTGATTGGTGTATATATTATATGCATGGTGTTTTTCCAGAGCGCAACTGATTTTGTGCAAATGTGCCACGTATTTTGATAAACATATGCTAATCATTCATTGAAATTCTAACTTTTTATATTTCTGCACTTGATGTTAGTCAATATGAACACATAAAGGTAATTAATAATCAATTTAATGGCAAACATGATCATACAGATGTACTGTATATATAAAGTGTATTTGTATTTATACAGATTTGTACAGGAAAATACAAGCATTAGCCTACAGAATATGCTATGTTTGTGTAATGTGTATTATTCAACTATTCTGTATTTTTTCCCAACATAAAATTATCAAATTATTACAAACTCATGTATAGTACAAGGATGACGTTCACATACGGGCATTAAATGGTTATGAAATTGAAGTCATAGCAGTCAGGTCATTATTTCTCACAAAACCTTAAAGCTCCAGTCTAATTAATCCTTAATCCCCTACCATACCATAATCATACAAACCCGAATGCACCAACATCTTTATCTTTTTTCACTCTCGCAAAACTGATATTCATTACAACCGCATAATAACACTTAGTGTGAATATACAGTAAGCGTTACACTCTGCTGATAACCTCACATTTCACTATAATAATAATAATAATAATGCTGTTATTATTATATCATGACTGACAGTCTGTAACAACTGCCTGTGTACAATGAATTACCAGTACTTGAATTTATTTTGAACATATATGGGCAATGAAATCAGAGAGGTCTGTATCAACATGTATTCCAACAAATTACTCTGCTTGCATACATGTAGACATCAGTATGGATGAAATTTAATTATCATCTAATTTTTATCAAACATTGATATCAACAAATGTAATTAAACCAAAATATTAGCAATTCCTATCCAATCTGACCATACGTGACTTTTTTGCATTTTACATCATAAACTATAAATATTTATATGTTTTTCACATTGCATCTTTCCTTACAAATGCTACAAATGCTTAGAACTGGAATTGAAAATACTATCTTGGTTTGAAAATGGCACAGTTTATTTTGGGTTATTCTAGGTAATTCATTTTATCAAACCTTCTTTTGCAATAGGAGTTTCCTGCATATGCAATACCTCCAGGTCATGTGCTGATGTGCTGCTGCTGGTTTTGTGTAAAGAGCAAAGTGGCAAATTGAAGGAATACATTAACTGAAATCTCTTATCCGCCCGGTGTGTTATCCACACCATCAAAGTGTGCAGTTCCTAAGTCATGTAAGAAAGAAGGAAAAAGTACTATAATACTTTAACAAAATAGGTACACCACCATTTCTGTACTGTTGGTGTATTATAGGTGTATAGAAGACAATAGTTCTCTTTAGAAGGTAAAGTTGATGGACTCTAGTATTAATTTTGAAGTTCATAAAACAATGCCTTCAGAAAAAAAAACAATGAGACTTGGAAAGGGTTAAATTCTATTACTAGTAAAAATAAACATAAAATTTATTACAAGCAAAGATAAAGTTGCTTTGCTGAAAAGCTCCATTTACAAAGGACCCCTTGCGTCATTCATTACTTAAAGCTACTGACTCATCAGCGTGATAGAAAAAATACCCAAAAATATCTGCTTACTTATTCCTCTTATTTTCCCCAACAAAGCTGCTTACATCTATGATTGATTGTAAATATAATACAAATTTAGAGTTTAGATTTACTGTTTTAATTAATACACTTATTACATTTGACTAATCCACCAAACAGGCGAGGTCTTGAGATTTGCCAGAGTAATTCACTCTTCAAACACTAGAGGGAAGTGATCAGTAATCTTTTTTTAAATTAAGATTGGCTTCTTCGGTTATCTAATTAATTATGCATGTCATTACTTCAATATTTTTCTTCAGATAACAGTTATAGGAAAGCCCACAGATGTTTAAATAAGATTACACAGAACTGGGAATTTTGATGTTCATACTTAGGTTATTGTTATGGCCCAGAGAGTATCCATACATATTTGTGTACAGTATGTACTGTATGTGACATTTGTTCTGGGGTTGACTTCCTGTATTTTCCTGCCTATGTATCTGCCTACCCATGTGGCTCTGCCTGCCCTTCATAATGCTCCTACATACCTTCAATTTTCCTCAAGTGATGAAGACCAACCTTGCACCCAGATCTGGCACCTGTGGACATGCTTTGCTGCTGGACTTATTTTTGCCTTATACTCTCTTTGTTTTGTTACGTAGCCAGGTGAAAGCTTTTCTCTTTGTTTTGTTTTGGAAGCTAGGTAGCTGTTTTTCTTTTCATTTGGTTACACAGCTAAGTAAAGTAAGTGTTTTTCTCTTTGTTTTGGTTAGGAAGCTAGGTAAGTGTTTTTCTCTTCATTTCGTTAGGAAGCCAGGTAAGTGTTTTTTCTCTTTGTTTTGGTTAGGAAGCTAGGTAAGTGTTTTTCTCTTTATTTCATTAGGAAGCTAGGTAAGTGTTTTTTCTCTTCATTTCGTTAGGAGGCTACGTAAGTGTTTTTCTCTTCATTTCATTAGGAAGCTAGGTAAGTGTTTTTTTTCTTTGTTTTGGTTAGGAAGCTAGGTAAGTGTTTTTTCTCTTTGTTTTGGTTAGGAAGCTAGGTAAGTGTTTTTCTCTTTGTTTTGGTTAGGAAGCTAGGTAAGTGTTTTTCTCTTTGTTTTGGTTAGGGAGCTAGGTAAGTGTTTTTTCTCTTTGTTTTGGTTAGGAAGCTAGGTAAGTGTTTTTTCTCTTTGTTTTGGTTAGGAAGCTAGGTAAGTGTTTTTCTCTTTGTTTTGGTTAGGGAGCTAGGTAAGATAGGTCTGTCACTTTGTTTTCATGTTTTCATTTTGGCAGAAATGCTAGTTAAGTCACTTTATACATCATTGTATGAGTCACTGCTCAGTCCATCAGTTACTCAGATGTGTAAAACACATCCCTCTGTAAATACACACCACAAAACTGACTTCTGTACTTCCTTTTTCCTCTTGTGCCCCTCTGTGACCTAGACTGAGTCAGTACAGAAAGTGAAGGTTTGTTGGGGATCTGAACTCAGGACACGTTACATCCAAAGAATCACAGCATCTACAACAGAGCAGTAGAGCACAGCTCAGGACAATGGTGACACAGAAACACATCCTGTTGGCCAATTATGATGGGGTGGAACATGAGGAAAGGAGGAGTAATATATTTTAGTGCTTTGAGGTCACTGATTTCAGATGGATTACGTAGCCCTGGTCTTCATAAAAAAGCTAAAATATATACAACAGAATGTCAAAAAGCAAATCCCGCACCTGGCACTTGATAATTCTTTGAAAAATAGCTTCAGATGCTAAGCTCCTGCTCTATCCTTCCCCACTTCACTGTTGTGCTGCTTGTCTCCTTTTGTTGCAAACTGGTTATTCCTAAGAGGTCTGACAGAGATATAAACTGGCTGCTCAATAGGTAGAACATCAGGCTGGGATGTGGAAGTCTCCTGGTTTGAAGCCCAGCCAGGTGTGTCCTTGAGCAAGACTCTCAAAAAAGGCTACATCCCCAGGTGCTGCATGTGGCATGGGATGGGTTAAATGCAAAGAAGTAATTTCCCTATGGGATTAATAAACTACTATAAAAACAGTTTTTTATAAGATAGTAGTGATAGTAGCCTTACATAGATTATATATTTTTTTAAGACTGTAAATGCTGTTAAAAAAAAAAAGCCTGATAAATACATTTCTTTTACACTTCTATACATATTAATGTCAGGTAGGGGCAGTCCAGTGGGGCCTATAACCTGAACACTTGAACTGAGTCCGTGTGTATGTGCAGCTAGGAAAGCTTTAATGTCACTGTCCTCCAGCTGCTCCATCACACACTGCTCAGGTTAACTGCAGACTCTGCTCCACCCTCACACATACGTGCGCTGCTATGCGATCTACAAGAATCCTCTTCAGGGGCTTCCTTTTTATCACTGTGATACAAATTGGACATGCAGTTGGATGAGTGCACAAGCTCTTATTCATCATAAGACACTTTTCCATTCTGGCTGTATGCTTCAGCTTTAACTTCACACTGACTCGATAAAACCATTTTTGAAATATTCACAAAAGCGCATGAGAGGACAGTATAGAAGCAAGGATCATTTTTTGATGGGCCACAATAGTAATTACAGCTTGAAATAATACAAAAAGGTATAATTAGGGGAGAGTAAAATGGCTTAAGCCTGGGAAATTCATGGTCGGTTAGTCCATGTAAAACTAATGCTTTAAAATAAATAAAGTATTTTTGAGCAAGACAGATCAGTGTTTCCTACAGAGAATTAAACCATTTCCAGATAAACTTAGTGCCCAATTAAAACTAATAGGATTAACTGTATATCAAACCAATCACAAACACTGTCTGTGTTCAAATAATTTGTATTATAATCAAGATTTCTTGAAAAGTGTGTGAAGGTGATCTAATCGTCACAGAACGTGACATGATAAATTAAAATCCTTATCAAATACAATAACTGGTAGTTAAAAATGTAAAATTCCAAAATCATATTATATATATTTGTGTAAACCATGGTAAACCATGATATTATTCTACATACAATCATTTTATGATTGCTCAGATTAAGATAAAAATGAAATTCGGTTTGAAATGATTGAAATATGTTCTCTCTCTTTGCTTGCCTGACATCTCATTAAGGGTGAATGCGGACTTAGCCGAGTGTGTCAGTGTTAGAGTGTGGGGCTTTCAAAGCTCCAACAAGGGTGAGCAGTCTGAAGATTATATGACTTCAGCCTACATGCTGGTTCAGGGAGTGAATACTGGATTTTTCCCATAGATTGGAAAAGCTAAGAATTCAGTATTCATTCTTAAAAAATGTAACTTGTCTTTTCCTTCTTGGTGTTCTGCTGCCTTTCACCTATGCTGAAATAAATCCCATATGAAGGGACTGATTGTAAAAATCAGTAATGCCTATTTTGACTTTTGTTTATAACAGTGACTGATGCTTTCCCCACAGTACTTTGAAACTGGAGAAATAATTTCTCATAAAAAACCAGTTTATCCCTCTGCCTGGCAAGGTCTTTGAACTTTTGCTGCAAACCACGATAAAACTTCCAGCTGGAAGTGAAAGTCAAAAATGGCGTTAATCAGTTTTTGCAGTCCAACCCTTCATATTATCCTGCATAAAAATTACATGCTAGTCAAACAGAGGTGCAAATTCATTGTAAACTAAATTAGGAGGCCTAATGTGGAAAAGAACAGAATGCTTGACCTCACTGGCCACTATCACCCGTGCTCAAATATGTACATGACCTGAGAAGACCGACACCATACAAGGCAAATGTCATCTCGAAGTAAAGAATCGAGCTGGTCTTTGACAGCTGCTCCACCAGCAGCTACAGGATTCCTACAGCGGGAGGCCCTTGCTATCTGTCAACAACACACCCCACAGACTGTGGACTGGATCACAGTGGATCAGCTCAGCCAACCAACTGTCATCTGAATGTGTCCTTTCCTTTAGTTGCACCAATGACCTGAGCTGCTCATGTACCACGAGTTTATTGCTTTTGACTTAACACGAGGCCTCAAATGAGAGTAACCTTCAGAGCCTGCTGAATTTACTGCTCAGCATAAGCAAAGGGTGACTTTGATTTGTGTTGCTATGGGTCAAGGGACTCCTGCTAGCTACAAATGAAACTGCACAATGGAAAGTAGAACAAACAGACACACAGGCCGACGTACTAAACAACATTAATACATTTTACATTGAAACATGCTATATAATAACTACATATAAAACACCAGCTAAACCATATAAAGTTAGAATTTATACTAATCTCTCTGATATTAATGGAACATTGGTTAAACATTAATTAAAATGTTATTTCAAATACTAAGAGTGTGATTTAGGTTTCTGTTATAAAGAAAAATGACATTATTCACCTAATTACTAACTTAATTAAACCTCCTCCCAAGTCAGACATGGTTAATTGCATAACATTGAAAGTAATTCCTGGGTTATGTGATGCCAGCTTGGCAGGAGACAGGTGAGCTATTCTCACTTCAAACAGACTGATGCTGCTCATTTTTAAAGCAATTCTTTCCTGGCTACTAGGTAAACTGGTTTTGAAAACCATTGCTTATTGTGTCCAAACATATAAGGATTTATAATCTGAAAGGTTTTATTTACCTGTCCAAATATACAGTATATTCTTATTTATTGAAAGTGCATCCATGATTAAGAGCCAAAGCATCAGTTTTATACTATTTTCATATTATTGTAGAAACTGGAAAAGCAGTTGCTGGAATATGCTTGCTTTTAAAAATCCTGATGGTCACAGCAGAATCTCACACACGTAATATGCAGCTTCATTAAGTAATGGCAACATTAATTAAATTCAAAACACCTCCTTGATATTTAATTTTGGCCCAGCAGTGACTGCCAATCCCCAACTTATTTTTCAAAAAGAGTTTTGTGTCTGCAACAAAACAGAGGACGTCTACTGAATGTGCTGAAAACACAGCGCTATACCGGATAGTGATTTACATTATGTACAGAAGTGTGAAGACAGCTTTCTTTGTTTTCAAGTGTGCCTGATTCTGTTTATAGTTATACTGAAAACATGGCTACAATAGCACCCCATTAACTTCTGTACAAGAACACGTCCAAAGACATTTCAAAGGTACCGAGCCTTTGTGCTATCTTAGGCACAAGAGTTTGCTAATACCAAATTAATCTTCTACAATTTTACATTGAGTTTCTAGTAGCTAATACCTTAATAGGATTCTTTATTAAAGTTCATCCAATTTGATCTTTCTGGACCAAATCTGAAGTTTCTGCTAAAATAAAGTAAAATGTTTTTAAAATATGAATTAATGTACATCCTACAAAATTCCATATTTTACACCAATACAATATAAACACACACATAAAATCCTCATTTGTGAAAAAAGATATAATCAGTTTCTGTACAACAAGTAATAAATGGAACCTAATTTCCTAATATACCTTGAACAAGAAAGTTTGGGGCAATTGATAAGAAGTATAAGATGTTTGCGTACTAAAGAAATTTCAGATGCTTGGTTTTCTTCATAACTGCTACCAAACAAATGGGTTATTAGTATTTTTTTTTTACCTCGAAAGCAACTAACACCTTTTGTATTATTTTGAAATAATGGCAGCACAGAAATATTAACAAAAAACATAGTTTAGTATTACAGTACGTGGGCAAATACAGCAGCCATTTTAGACCTTGTCCAATCAGAACGTGCCGAGATCGTGCCAACGGGCTGACACTGATCCCAAATCAGGCATTACAAATGGTGCTGAGATGTGTACCTTTGACTTTGGATCTATAAGAAACATGCTTTATTTATTGGCCATTGTTCAGAAAAGGGATGGAGTTGGCAGATTGAAAACTGCCCTCTCATATCTCCCTTATAAATTTCATTGTTACGACTTTTTGAATGGTTCAATCTTTAGGCAGATTTCTCTATATTTAGCATGCAGATGTAGCACACTAACTGAGACTCAACAGGCTACAGTTAAAGAGGGAAAAGTGTATACTGCTATGTTTTCAAAATGCTGATGTATAAGATTAATATAGTTAAAAACTTTAGCTACTAACCAATTTCTGCTGTAGGACCAACCAGATAAATGAAGTTCATCATCTCGTGTTATGTTCATAATTAGAACTGACCTACAGCATAGAGACCAATTAAAATATTACCCACCTTTCAGATTATAATGATAACTCCCTGAGCTTCTATTAAAATCCTTTCCCTGGAATGACTGTACATTACAGAATAATAAGGATACTGTTTTATTCTTCATTCATGTAGAAATCCACAATATTGTAAAACCATACTAAATGAAGTGCCACGTTATTGTACTATTTTACACCAATTTATCATCCCCTGAAAGTATTTTTTTTCCTTTTTTCCAAGATTACAGGGAAAATGAATGAAGGTTATATTCTTCACTGTAAAAGTGCATATTCAAATTCAGAAATGAGCAAATGATTCTGGGCAAGATTAGAAAGACTGGGCAGCGTGTAGTCCTGAGAGCTGTCAACATCTGAACCGACAGGGGGGGAGAAGGAATATGATGCGTGACAAAAATTTCTGCTTAAAAGCAAAATTTGAAAGTGGACATTTCCTACATGACTGTCCCAAACACCAAATTCCACATCTTGAGTTTGCAAACAAAAAAGTAAAAAAGCATAGATTCAAAAGACAACTTTCAGAAAATCAAAAATACCAATTTCAAATAAAATCTCATGAAAAAAGCTAAAACTACAAATTCCACCTAACTGGCAATGTTAATGTCAACTTTGCAGTTGATCCTATAATTTGCAGAGAGGGGGGTATTCATTCACATCCAGTTCTTTTCTTATGCTATCACAAAAACTTATTAAACATCCTAAAGGTCTCCACACTTACAGCCGTGAAACGTCACTTAATGACTCATAATTGCTTGAGTCAGGGATAGACTGTCAGGGACCATTACAAGAGTGGTTATTGGTTTAGACAAGACTATACACCAGTAAATACATCATCACCTAACTATATACGTGTATCTGCAAGACTCATTTAAAATAGGAAGTGCACAACAAGCTGAGATAGCTAACATTTAATATTAATCTCCAGGCAGATGCCAGAGATCTCACTGGAGTGCACACTTTGGAGCAAGGACTATATAGTGTACACTACCAACAACACATAAAAGCACTACTGAATAGAACTCTAAATAACAATAGCATAAGCAATGGTATGAAAAATGCATTTGATTTCAGCTGTAAAAATAAAAAAAGCCTTTCTGGAACCCAGATTCCTTTTGCTCCAATAATTGAGAAAAATTTCTAAAGAAAAGTAAAGCAGTTAAAAAGAAAAGACAATATTTTCAAAAATCCCCAAAGTGCAGCAGTTTCAACAAACTCCACAAACGACATGTAAATCAGAACACAGCAAAACTGACTAAAAACAAGCACTGCATACAGACACCAAGCTGAACAGAACAGGGTGACTGCAGGTCTACAGACATTCAACTAAACCGGAGGCAAAAGGCTGAGAGAAGCCGCTTCTTCATCACACACACAGCCTGCTGCTAAGGAGCCGGAAACTCCCACAGAACACAGAAGTGCTCCAAAACGCTGCTTACGTGTTTAAAATGTGAAGCAAAGCAGACTTAGAGGCTTTCTAGTGATCTATAAAACACAAGAACAGAGGAAATCGTCCCAAAATGACAAGGCAGCCTTCAATTACCCAGAGAAAGCAACACAGTCCCTGTGGCCTGATTAATTTCAGAGAGGCACTGAGAGGAAAAACACATCTGTGGCTTAAACGTAACAAAGCCTGTCATCTAAGTAAGCAGTCCTGCCCTCTGACTGATAGTGTGAAAACCAGCAATTGCTGCTTACAGCGTTGGAACGATGTAATTTATAATAGTGGATTTGAAAGTTAACCTGTTATGGTGCAAAGAAAGTTTACACTGCGCTACATCACTGTGCCAATATATATGCAAGCCTACACTGTAATCCTCACCTCGTTTAGTATATAAAGCTGCATTGGACTGGTGGCTCAACTGGTAGAACATCAGGCTGAAATACAGAAGTCTCCTGGTTCAAATCCCAGCCCAGCCACCAAGTGCATACTTGAGTAAAACACCCAGTGCTAGCTCATTGTAATACATATATGAAATGTTGTAAGTTGCCTTAGATAAAAGCATCTGCTAAATAAATAAATGTAAAGCATCAATTCATGGCAAAGAGAGTGGCAAGTAGCTGCCAATCCCCACTGTGCACTCATCTAATGCAGGACATTTCCTTTTAAAAGGATCTCAAAACAGGAGTGACTGAAATATTCCCATCTATACCTGAATGTTTGGTGCTGTTTCCAAATCCAAACAGTTAAACAGGATGATAAATAGACAAGACATGCATGTATATGTTGTACTAGAACAAAACTGTTCATAAACTTAACTGCACCGTAGGCAACGGGTGCATAGAAAAATTTTAAGGACCAATACACTCACCGGCCATTTTATTAGGTACACCTTGCTAATCCCGGGTTGGACCCCCTTTTGCCTTCAGAACTGCCTTAATTCTTCGTGGCATAGATTCAACAAGGTGTTGGAAACATT